>RCHQ01000403.1:0-25083 GCA_003676415.1 Plasmopara muralis
GATCGACCACGACATGACAGCTTCCACACTAATGATCAAGCAAACACGCTACATTAGCGACGTGGCTGAGCGATTTGGACATAAAAACGTCAAGAACATCGACAATACATGTACTTCCGGTCTCAAGCTGTCAACATCACAGTCACCAAGTACAGAAGCTGAGCGTTCAGAGATGCGGTCAATTCCATACCGCTCACTAATTGGACGTCTGCTATATGTTGCAACTTGCACTCGGCCGGACATCGCATACATCGTGACACAACTGTCTCGATTTTTCGAGAATCCGGGGATACCACATTGGAACGCCGCAATTCGTGTATTGCGCTACTTAAATTCGACACGTCATCATGGGATCTTTAACCAAAGAGGGACTGGAAAGGTGATTGTTGAAGCTTTTTCGGATGCTGACTGGTGTAGCAACACCGATGACAGACGGTCTGTCTCAGGTGTGCTGATCAACATTGTAAAAGCTCCGGTTTTGTTCAAGTCCAAGTATCAGAGAACCGTCGCATTAAGTTTCGCAGAAGCAAAGCATTTGGCTCGCCAAGCTTACACCAAACGAGTAGCTGTTACTTCTTTGCTTGTGCGAGATTGAAAGGCTCTTTCACCTGTTCAAATTCACTTGCCGTCATAAATTCTCTTGACGATCTTTAATTTCCGCGCGTAACCTCATGTGTGACCAGAACTTGTTTTTAACATCCATATAAACGTGTGAATTGCAAAGTCGTTAGCTAAGTTAAAAATTTCTTTCAGTTCTACTAGCAGCTGTGGGGCGTTTATTTTGGAGTGCGAAGAAGCGACAGCTATTGATGACACTAAAATGCACTATTCAGAGTATAATGTCACGTATCTTAACTAAAGTGCACTATTTTTCACGTTTCAATGAAAGGTTTGCCGACGGCATACTGCAGAAACCAAACCAGCGGCACAGCTTCCAGCCTTCTCACTTCGCTAAAGCTTTATCTTCAGCAAAAAAAATTAAACAATGAAGAGCAACAGTTTGTGATCATTTTGGAACATAACGTCGCGCACTACGATGTTCTCCCTTTGCCTTCATGCGGAAAGATTTTTCTGCTCAAAGAAGCTGCGATAAACCATGCAATTGCTGGTCTCTAGCGTTCCGTAGATACCTTTTGTCAAATTTTTGCAGTATTGGCAACAGCGAGTTTTCGGCGCATCAGATCGTCTTTCATCGGATTTCTTGCATACAGAAAATGGCGATACGATCTCCATACAGAGAGAGCGATTAGTAGATTATAAAGACATGTATCAGGATTACGCTTTCTTCCTTGCATACAGAAAATGGCTATACGATCTCCATACAGATCTTTTCTTCATTTGAGAGAGCAATTTGTAGATTATAAAGACATAAATCAGGATTACGCTTTCTTCCTTACCGCTTTCTAGTAGTGATGAAGGGTGTGTTAGAGTGGGACAGTTGAATCGCGTTTTATGGATGCAGGTTATGTCTCGGTACAACGACTGTTGTCTTAAAGTCGAACTGTTGGAGGCATTCCGCGTGCTCAAAGGGCACGAACAAGCAGCACATATTAAAAGAATACGGAAAGGCGCCCAAAAAGTAGCCCGAGTAGAATACAATATGCAAACTATATGGACTACGCTGCAATCAACACGCACTGGCATACTATAATGAAAAGTCAGTAGCACGTCTGACGGACACGAGTGTAGAAGAGTGGGAGACCACGAGTGATAATGTGTGCAGCGCGCATGACGTACTTGACCAGCTCGGAGCAACGAGCACCGATTTCATGTTTCTGACTTGAAAACACAGAGGGAAGATGCACATCAATGAAATGAAGGGTTAAGTATGCCTTTAAAATGCTCAAGGCGACGAATACGGTAAGCTTGGGTGTGTACTTAATAAAATTGAGAAGAAAGCGACATTCGATGATAATATGTGTGTCTTCGATAAAGCCGGTGAGTGCAACATGAACACGCTTATAGGTGTCAAAACAGACCTTGCCGTAATTGTGTTGCGACAATGATTTAAATCATTTTTTGCTATGCTGTAGCCAAAAAACGCTTCGACTCTTTCAAAGTATCAAGACTGACTTAGTATTGGCTTTGACGCGTCGTTGCACATCTGATACACTTGCTTGTACTTAGCTATGGCCGATATACTCCATAGCTCCGCTAAAAAGCCCTAATCGACTTGAATTTGTCGTACCTCTGATTCCTTTGAAGAACGTCTAAAAAATTGATTGTGCTAAGCTATCGTCAGTAAATGTCTCAGCTTGAAAGAAGCTTCAAAATTGAATCAATTGTGACTGGGATGCGTAAAGGCTAACTTATACAGTCGAAAAGTTGAGCAGTAGTGGAAAAGCAACAGACTTGGTACCACGCCTTGAGCGGGCTGTCATTCCTACAAGTATATTAAAACAGAAGAATGCTGATTATTACCGCGCGAGATCATAGCTCTATAACATTTTTTAACTTCGAGTATAAGGCTGACAATGTCGGTGAAAATTTCTATTTCTAACAGCTCCATGAGTGATAAGAAAACTAATATACTTTTGTAACATCTGAGTCCACCAAATCATTCTCATATACGTCCTTTTCGCTGTACTCCTCAGCCGCTATATCGTGCAGTTTTTGAGTCTCCTCTTTTGACATCTGTATAGCAAAAGCATCAATAGCCCTTTTTAAACCCAGACAACACAATAGTTAAGTAGCCATTTACCTTGTATGGAGAGTACGCTTCACTCGAAAATCGACCGTTTTCTACATCATCGCGATAATTTTCAAGGCCAATGCGAATTTGTTCACCGACGTCAGCGTAACGTTTGCAGAACTTTGGAACGAATTGTGCGTGATGTGGGTGCTGAAGCATGCCTAGAAGATCATGAAATACTAGCACTTGTCCATCAGTCTCCGGCCCAGCGCCGATGCCGATAGTTGGGATTCTAAGTAGCTTCGTCACAGCTTTGGCAACAGCTGATGGGATGCATTCGAGTACCACGGCAAAGGCTCCAGCCTTTTGCACCGCCAAAGCGTCTTCAATGATCATTCGTGCTTGTGCAGCTAAAAAGGTTCGCAAGTAAAGGTACGATGAATAAAGCAGTAAAGATTGAGTTACAGTGCAAGATACCCGTGCGTCCTTGAGCCCGAAACCCTCCTAGAATGCTTATATGCTGCGGTCGAAGACCAATGTGTCCCATCACTGCAATTCCTCCGTCAATTATTGTCTTGACTAAGTTGCAATATCGTATGTAAGTGTATTGTTACAACAAGTACAGGATGAACAATCGAAATCTCTTGTACTTGTGTCAGCGCGCTCCTTGCCTCCTTCGATCTTCACACAATCTGCTCCTCCTTCCTGTTGCCACAACAAGTATTACTTCGCAATAACCATAACCACTAAAGTATTGCATTTCCTTCCTTCATGAGACGCTGAGCATTTTTCAAGGCTTCGAATCGATTGCCTTCACACGTGCCAAATGGCATGTCTGTGAGCAACAGCGGACGCGTAGCTCCACTACGTTAAATTCACGTCAGTTGGCATCGAATGTTCACCTTTAGGGCTCGCCAAACGCACCGCTTGACTGCTTTTGTATGATAGATCATATCGTCCAACGTTACTGGTATCGTCGTGTCCATGCCCTAACAACAGCAATATTCGATATCGTTGATGCAAGCATACACCTTTTCAATGCCATCTGCTATTCTTACCAGCTCTACCATTCCCAATGAGTCTCCCACCAGCACAATGTCAAATCCAGCCAGATCCACATGTACTGCCGATGGATAATCATACGCCGTGACCATTGTGATAGGCTTCTTCTTGCGCTTAAAGATACCGATGTCAAGTGTTGTGACTTTGCGACGCTCCAGCAATTTAATGGTGCGTGCAGCAGACTCAGCATTGTACGAAGAAGAAGAAAAAACATTGCTCCTGATATACTGTGACTTGAAGCTGGCGAAGTGACTGCCGCATAATACTGTGGGGCGGCGGATTATGGCTCTCATCGATTATCGATTGTGTACTGAGAATTGTATTGTGAATTTTACGTTAAGTACGTCGACAGAATACTGATTGTAAGATCAACTCGAGGAAGGAGACTACCAATAACCATGGCGGCACAGCCGGGAAGGGTACGACCTATGTGACACAGCTGTAAGAAGGCAAAGCGAAAAAATGGCGTAAGAAAGTCAGCTAGCGTTCATCTTGCAGTGCGGGCGGGGACGCAAGATCCAGAAGGACACTGATGGCAAACTCTTGAGGTGCATACAAAAATGTGACAGTCGGTAAATTGACCCGCTCTACTTCACTTGCTTTGAGAAGCAGGCACTCGAAATTCATAACTGCGACAGTCATTTGAGACTTAAGCAACCGAAAACCACACGGTATGACCTAGCTGTCTTTAGCGCGAAATGCTGGTTACTATTTGATCCAAGGGCAAGATATCAGCCCAAATCCTTGTATAAATGGCCAACGTATACTTTGTTCAAATTATTAATTTTAAAAGTGAAGAATAGAGCATTTTGGTAGTGCATTCGTGGTACTTATTACTTTAAGAGCATTAGAAAGCCTCTGAGCATTTGCACACGATAGTCAGGCAAGCTTCCTGGCAATTTTTAGAACGTCGCGCTCAAAAGCAAGGCTAAGCCTGCCACAAAAGCTGCATGTACCGCGTACGAAGAGCCTCAAAAGCTCGCCCATCATAGAGTTGCTCAGGGAATGAAGGCTTTAAAAGATCTTTCTTTCTCACCGAAATTAGATACATAAGTTTAGAGAGCGACGCAGCTTTTCGCGGTGTTGTTGAACTCCGTAACGTGATTATGGTAGCGCATTTACAAGGCGCCAACGTTAGTCATGCCTGGCCAGCCAGCTGCGTGTCAGCAGCAATATAGTGAAAAAAAACAACAGTTTTAACATGCCAAACTAGTGGCATCAATACTTTAAGCTCAAAAAGCCACGATTCGACTCGTAACTCGTAAATTATCGATGCATTGTTCTGTTCTTTTGCTTATAATTGAACCGGCAAATTTAAGGCGCTGATGACGTGGTCGTGTTGGGCACCGTGCCAACGCGATCATTTCATCTTTACCCCACCTAGTTTGCCACGCCAGACACATTATTATGACCTGACCATCACATTGCAATAAATTATTGCTTTGTTATCTTTGCAAGTTGAAGGGTAGACCTCTGCCCAATCACATCGCCTCTAAAAAGCAGTATTACATTTTAGGCAACAAATCTTCTGCAAGTAGACGCTTGCTATCAATGAGGGACGCAAACAATGAAAATTGGGATGAGGACGAGCCACCAATGCTGGGGGAATGCCACCTTCAAGATGAGACCAGCCAACGAATGGAAGAGCTGGTTAAAGAAGAAGCAAAAATAAATATTATGGACGAGATGTTAGCAGTTGCTAAACGTGCCAAGGAAGACAAATACAAGCAGCAGGACTTGGAGCTCAACAGAAAGTCTTTTGGCCAAGGATTGAAAAAAGGATTTTTTAACACAGCTAAGCCAGCAACAACGAAGAAAATTTCAACACCTCAATCTAATGCAATATCTTTGGAACCTACTCGACAGCAATCGGTGTGTCGCCATATTTTCATTCTGTAGAAGCTATGACACTGAATTCCACTTGTTGCTGCAGTCGCAGCGTGATAAGAATTTGCTTATCGTTAAGCAAACGGATGGAGAATCTACGACTGATAATTCGGCATTCGTCTTTCCAGAAGTACAGAAAGCGGTGCAAAGTATAAACCAGCTTGACCCAAAAGGTTCATTAAGATCCTGCTTACGATAGCAATATGCAACAAGACTGAGATGCCCCTTGAAATGTAACAGAGTGGATGAATGAGCGCTTCTTTAAAAAACTCGCGCGGAACCCGAAACTTGTTCAAGGCAGGTTTAACTACGAAGGCAAAATTCTAACAAATTTGACTTAATTCTTTATTCGCTTGTCCCAGCTTTGCAGAATCCGGCATTTTCGACGGTGATCAGCGAACTGCAGCAAGATCCTGGCGCTGCTATGCTCAAGTATCAAAAAGATTTTGCCATGTCAGCTATATTGCAAGAATTATTGGAGTTTCTCGGAAACCACTTTGAAGAGGTACGCGTGCTCATCAATGTTTTGATAACGACTGCCATGACAGCGACGCGAAACTATTGACATAGATTGGCGCTGCAGCCGAGACCGTATCATCTCAAGCAAAAGTCGAGCTAGACCAGCAGCATCAAGCGTCAGCTCCCGTTTCAAAAAGCATGCCAGCAATAGTTGATCTCGACGAGATTCGACGCCATGCAATTGCTGGGATGCAGCGCACACCCAACGAAGAAAAACAAGTGCAAAATATCTTGAAAAATCCTGAGCTGATGGCTGCTCTCTCCGATAAGAAACTAATGCAGCGCCTTCACGAATGCCAGGAATCACGTCAAGATTTAAAGCAGCTTACGCACGACCCCGTGTTAGGGCCAAAATTGCAATTGCTGATCCAGCACAAAATGGTGCATTTCGTGTAATATGTTGATATAAAAAATTTATGTGGTGCACATACATACTGTTCAATTTCAATTCGAAAAAGCGCTCAGTAATGTCAGAGCTTAGCGCCGGCGGCTCGGGGTTGCGATCAGAGCAGCAAGTGGCGGAGCGTATCGCACGCGAGCTCATGGACATGAAGATTGAGGCAGCACATCTCAGGGAAAGACTTTTGCTTCGTGTCGGTGGTGACACAACAGCTGCAGAGCTAGAGGCTGAGGCGTTTGCACTACAAAAGGCATTAGGTGAGGCGCAACAGTCGCTCAAGGTGCGCGAGACGGAGCTTCAGATGCTGGACCACAAGTATCAGAAGTCTCTTCGTGGAATGATTCGGCTAGATGAGGCTTGGCAGCTTAGCAAAACGCAGACTAGAGAGGCAAAAGTCGCACAGCAGATGGCGGAGCGGCTTGCCGCGGATGAGAAACGGCGTGGTGACGAGCTGCAACATCAATTACAAGCGTCACATGAACGAGAAAAGAATCTGGTGTGTAGGGTTGATGCACTTGTTCAGGAGAATAAACTGGCGCAGCAGCAGAGAGATGAATATGCGCAGGAGGCCAAAGATAGGGAGATGCAGATTTACGAGCTAAGGGCGCAACTCGAAACCACGCGGCATCAATTTGAAGCACAGATAGATCAACAGGAAGGAGCAACACGTGAGGATGTAAGAAGGCTGCAGGAAGAGCTGCAGAAGGCGGAGGAGAAGGCCGCAGCGCTAAGAGGAGAGATTAATGCCAGACAGGTGGAGGCAGCTAAAAAGGAAGTTGGGTTGAAGGAACTGAAACAGGCGGAGGCGTTGACAAAACAACGATTCTTAAAGTTGACAGAGGACCATGCAACTTTGCGTGTACATTTAGACACGTCCAAGCTTATCGCTGTGGAGAGCACACAGAGGGCTATCGAGGCCGAGTCAGAGAATGAATGCTTAAGGACGGACTTGGAGCAGCGAAAGGAAATATTAAAGGAGAAGGAGAGGTATATCCAAGCTCTGGAAGAGGAATCAATTAAGAGGCAGAGGAGGGTTGAGGAGGAGATGACGAAGAAGGAGCTTGCGACGAAGGAGATTCAAGAGAGGTTGACGAGGGAGTCTCAGGAAGTGTTGCAGGCACAGGAGGATACGTGGACTCGTCGAGAAAGTATACTCCAACAAGAAGTTTCCAACTTCCAGCAACAGCTGGCGCATCTGCAGGCACTTCACGTTGATTTGGCGCAATTGCTCCAAATTAAAGAGAAAGACATCGTAGACAAGCAAATGGAAAGTGTCGAGCCAGCTATGCTTAAGGCTTTGGTAGTGCAGGAAATTAATCAGCGCGACGTCCTCGCAACGGCATTTAGGCAAATGAAATTGAAGCTTAGGGCAGCTAAACGACAGCTTCTTTCACAAAAGCAGTTGGAATTAGAAAATATGAAATTGCGGACTGAGTACAAGAAGGCAAAGTTGGCCATGGAACGAATGGCAACACGAAAAGCCAAGATTTTTACTTCTGTCGTCTCCTCTCCAGCTCGTATACGAAGTGGCCATAGCAAAGTAGGTTCGTTTGAGCGAACCAATGATGAAAACATTAAGCTTGAAGATGAGGCGGAGTCGCTTATTTTGAAACGGCAATTGGAAGCTGACAAACATGACTCAATTGAGCCAAATTCCACACCGCGAAAGGCGCAACGCACGAAACATGTATATGTAGCTTCACGGTATCTTAGCAGTGCACCAAAGCACTAAAGTATAAATTCTCGATCTCTTATATGGCAAGCGTGTCATCAAGTCGTAGTCGTGATTTATTTAAAGAAGACGCATTTGCCAAACGTAAGACCAATTCGCCAGATGTCACAGCTCATGCTTCTCCGCTGCGAAAGGCTTCTCTTCTTGCTGGTGGTGATGCAGAGACCAGCCTGGCACGCTTTTTTGGTCCTTGACACGCAACCGAATGCTTTCGAAGCATTTAAACGATTCAAATGGCTGAATCTTGCCGTCTACAACAACCGCAGAGGTAGTTTCCTTGACATTGAGATAGCATGGCACGTATTCATTCACCTGACCAAAAGTGACAAGTACACCACCATTGCTAAGTTGCTGTGGGAAATGCTTGGCACAAGCTTGCGCTTGCCGCTGCTGTACACCTCCCCAATACGGTGCCCAAGCTATACATCCGCCGTCTTCTAGATTTTGTCCGTCTATAGCAACCTTTTTTCAATAGTTAGATAGATTGGCATGTAAAACTAATAAGTAACGACTAACAAGACCACAAAAGACCATCCACATTTTAACTCACAAAGATACTTTCGTTGACAAAGGCGAAGTTGGGGTCAAGCGAGGCAATCCAAACCGCTGATCGTTGTTGCCTTTTCATCTCGGTCATCACATTAAACGCCACGTATACCACAGCAGTCAGCAGCACCAACGCCTTGGCCCACACGCGATAAAAACACGTTAAAGTGACCAAAGAGCCCAGAAGTAACGCCCCCAGGTAACGGACCACTGGCGCATTCAAACTCGCTACCATCGTCCAGATATCGTCACCCAACCACCTAAATGAAGGCTTGGGCTTTGATACAACAGACAATGCCTCCACCACTTGCTTTACAAATTCCTTGCCGCCTTGCAAATATTTCTCTGCGCATTGAACAGGAGGTTCCAGCTCTAGTTGCCGCCAATTCAATACATTGGTCGTCGTCCAATGATCCACATTGCACGAAGCACCATAGAAAGCCACAGCCACAGCGACTAGAGTAAACAGGTTCAAAAGCACTTTTGACATTGAGCCAGCAAGCCTTAAACTTTGCAGTGGCCACAATTGCTGGTCACGTTTCAGTAAAAAGACGTAGAAGAGCATGGGAGCCACACAAACGACGGCGAGTGTCCAGCCTAAGTTCTGGAGCAGGCCACCGCCGGCCACCCATCGCTGAAAAAAACTCCACTTTGGAAGCCGTTGAGGCCGCTCAAGCCAATCCTCGTCGTTGTCCGTAGAGTCGTCCGAGTCTGTATACCACACATTCTCGTCACTGTCACTATCGTCGGCCTCCGAATTTTCCTCTGCTAGCTCGTCCCAGCCCCGCTGCGATCCATCAGCTGCCAGCAATGCATCAATCTGCTCGTCTTTTGTTTGAATATACGCGTCGTTCCAATTGTCGTCGATAAATACCGGTTGCTTGGACGCTTTAGAGCGTGAGCGCGTCAGCATCGTGAGTAGCCTGGCCCGGGATAATTTATTTCAATTATAAGGAGCCCATTACAAAAGACAAGTGTAATGTTTCAAAATGATCAGACCTGTCATTTAGTGATTATCTTATTAGCGGAAAAAGCTGCGCAAATCATCGAGGTTAAGGCGCTCGCTGTGTCGCTCGTTGTAGGTTTTCGCAACTACAAGCACGTGCTTGGCAAGCTTTTCCTTGCGCAGTTGCAACTGCAATATCATATCCTCCACTGTGTCCTTGACCACGTAGCGCTTCACAAGGACATCTTGCGTCTGGCCCAGCCGATGCACTCGGTCAATGGCCTGTTCCTCCACGCCGGGATTCCACCACGGATCCAGTAGAATCACCACTGATGCACAAGTAAGATTCAGCCCTACTCCACCAGCTTTCAGACTTATGACCAAAACCTCAACATCTGGGTCTTTGGCAAACTTTGTCAACACGCGCTCTCGAGCCTCCTGGTCTAAGCCTCCGTTGAACGTACAGTGGGAAAACCCGTGGCGCGCGAGAAGGCTTGAAACCATATCCAGCATTGGCATCCATTGCGAAAAGACAACGACTTTGCGCTTTAGCTCGGGCGACTTTTTATTATCGTTCTCCACTTTAATGGCCCGAAGATCGCGCAGCTGTTGCCGGAGCTTGGCCGACTCAAAGCCCGTGCAGTCGTCGTCAAAAGCGGCTCGATGTGAGCTGTTAGTAACTTGCATACCTTTAGTCTGTGCTTTGGACGTAGAAGAAGGAGGCAGCTTGAATACTTTTGACATCTCAACCACAGTTCGACAAACGGGACAGCCATTGTCGGGGTCATTTACGAGGCTCTCGCGCAGGCAAGAGTCGCACAGGACGTGGGCACACAGCGTCAAAACCGCGTTTTGTGGCGGATCCAAGCAGATGGGGCACTCTTGCGAGCCCAACCCATCTTCGACTTGTGCGAGTACGCTTTCAATATAAGAAAATGTCAGGCCGCCAGCCACTGTGCTCTTGTCGTCGTCCAATGTGCTTTCTTCTTCCATTGGCTGGGCACGGTTGCTAGCCTGCATGTCTTTTTTCAATTGTGCTGCGATTCGTTGGTAGTAGGCTTCCGAGCTCTCATTTTCGTGTGGCTGGAACGACAATTTGAAAGTCGTGGCTGTACTGCCCTTTTCGTTGTCAGGCTCCCATGCTTCCTCGACATGCTTTCCTAAAGCGAGCAACGGGTGATCGCAAGCCTGGCGAAGACGCAGCAAGAGTGCAAAAATCGCAATGTAATTGGTTTTAGCTGCACCACGCGCAACAAATCCATTGAATTCTGCCCTGCTTTTATTGAAAATTGCCTGGTAAAACGCACGTTCACCAGTGGAAAACTCGAGCTGTACTAAATCGATATGCTTTGGCGGAAGTTTGGCTATCATATTGCCCTCCTTGTCTCGCGACTGCTTGGTCCGACGTAGTAATATTGGTATTAAAAGCGCTTTGAGGCGGCCAAGTGCATTCACATCGTCGCCATCTTCATACGGCTTTGTAATTACTCGCTTCCACCAAGCAACTCGATTCCACGGCTGGTATTGAAGAAAGCAGAGCAGCGCAAACATATCGTCTAGAGTGTTTTGGATTGGAGTACCAGTAAGACACCAACGATGCGTAGCTACCAAGGTAGAGCACGCCTTAAAGCAGCTAGACGCCCTATTCTTGATCCTATGTGCTTCATCAAGAACAACGCGGTTCCAATCTGTCGATATAGGAATACCATTCTTTCCAGCCTCGGCTGACAGCACTCCGTACGTAGTAAGCACGAGGTCGCTTTTGGTCAACAATTTTGCATTGAGTCCAGTGCCAGTGTCGCGATGATCGCCATAGTAGATATATACACTTAATGTGTTTGGTAAGTAACGATCTTGCGTTTCATTCTTCCATTGATGAAGCAAGCTCAATGGACAAATCACCAACGTCTTGCCTCTTTTTTTCTGTCTACCGACACCAAGTGAGTCACCGCTTTTCTTCATGACTTTCTCTTTGCCAATGTGCTTCTGGTACGCAATAAGTGACAGCATCATCAGTGTTTTGCCTGCATACATAAAGCATTCACTTAACCTCGAACACACTGTTCGTAGACAATATCGCAGCGCTTACCCATCCCCATATCATCTGCCAGAATGCCACCAAGACAGGGAGCAGGAGGCTCTGGACGAAATAACGACGCACTTTTCTCGTAAGGATTAATGAAGTATGAAGTGTTTGAGCGAAAATGACGTTCCTCCCATATCTATATAGCGATCAAAATGAGCACATTTAACTTCTTATTATGTTTACAACAGCGATAACACGTCCGGATCGGTACGCTTCTGGTTACTAACGCCTTTTTTCAATAAACTCTCTCTCCACAACATCCATCGAAGGGCTTGTTTTTGGTGATCTTGTAGCTCAATAGCATTGAGATATTGTACAAGGTCTTCCGATGGATCACTGTATGAGCCATCTACCGAATTCTGAAGTTTGTTTGCCCCAAGGCACTCGGAGAATAGAGTATCGAGTTCCTCTGGATCCACCTGCGATGACGGATCGTCCATGTGAAGAGCTAAACGTGACGGTAATGCATCCAACGAGGGCAATTTAACTCCATTGAAAAATTGCAACAAACTGTAGAGCTGATCCGAGAGGTAAAAATTTGCGTTGCCCTCTTGAAACACGTCGAACGCTTTCATACTGATGTACACAAAAACACTTGCCTACATGCATCCCCACACACTGACCTTAAATGAAAAAATTCTTGGTTAGACAATTATAGCTAGCACTTACGTCAAACGACGCGAACATGTGTGACGATGCAGGCGGGACTTCGCATACGCCAATAAGCTTCACTAGACCAGCCTTCATCAATGGATGTAACAACATCTCCATGTTCCTCTCCAAGCGTCCAATCTGCGAGTGCTGCAACGTGGCAATCCGTACAATACCCGAAATAGTGGAAGTGGCTGACAATCCTGGTTTCAACCTTTTCTTACCCGCGTTCTCTGCATGTAGCAGCAATTCGTCTCCCACTTGCAATTCGGCACCTTGACGATTCACTAATGCCTGCATCGTAGTTTTTCCCAGCACTTGAAAGTTTTCGTCGATTGTTTTTACAGTTCAAGCTTCCTCAGTGTCCTCTCGAGCCTCTGGTTGGCTTCCTCGTCCACTTGGACTATGGCGTCTGTTCTAATCAGACGCTCAAAGTACTCGGACGCAGCTCCATGTACACTAAAGCAGTTGCGCTTCAAAAGCGTCATCATCTCGCCACGTGACAACTCAATGCCTAGCTCCTTCAATTGCTGCAGCTTCTTCTCAATGCGTTCTTGCTCTTGTGCTATGGAACTACCGACGCTAAAGAGCAGCGACGACTGTGACGGTGACTTGACCTTTGCCTTCTTAGCGAGACCTCTCACAGGTACTATCGTCGTAGGCCGCGCATTGTGACACATAGTGCATTGAGGCACAAGCGCCTCATTCTCAAACGTGCAGCGCGAGCAGCTCCATAGCGTTGTTTCCATCGATTACTAAACAACGTAGCCCTATTGTACCCTGATTACGCGGGGTATACGTTTTGCTAGTCAAGAGATAAGATAAAATGTTGACTGCGAGTCGTCGCGTCTTGGCCGCGCGCACTTCACGAGCGTTTGATGTAGTGCGTTCCGTGAGCATTAGAGGTCATGTGCAAATGAAGAAGACAAAGGTTCATAGCTCACGCCTTGCCGCCGACGGTCCGAGTCTTGGTGACTTCTTGGAGACTCTGCACGACCACCACCAGCCCTCGGTCGAGGCGATCAGCGAGATGAACTTTCCCAGCCCCATCCAGTCGCTTGAAGAACTCGAAGAGCAGCAAGAGACACTCAACCGGTCCTTCTTTATTGAAACGTACGGGTGCCAGATGAACTCGGCCGATTCAGAGATCGTGCGTGCAATTCTTCTCAAGAACGGATACACATCTGCGCGCAGTGTTGACGATGCCGACGTGGTGCTACTCAACACGTGCGCCATACGCGACAATGCCGAAGCCAAGATCTGGAATCGCCTGGAAATGCTACGACAGGTGAAAGCGAAGCTAATGCGTCTGCAGCATAAGCGAGTGCAGACTGTTGGCGTTCTGGGCTGCATGGCTGAGCGACTCAAGAAGAAGTTGCTAGAATCCGACAAAATGGTAGACTTGGTCGTGGGCCCTGATGCCTATCGCGACCTCCCAAATTTACTGCGAGTGGTTCTCGGGAGTGGTGAGTCCGCAGTCAACGTGCAGCTGTCGCTGGATGAAACCTACGCAGACATTGCGCCTGTGCGCGCCAACCCGCAGAGTCCGTCGGCCTTTGTATCGATTATGCGTGGCTGCAACAACATGTGTTCCTATTGCATTGTACCTTTCACACGCGGACGTGAGCGTAGTCGTGTCATGCACTCGATTCTTGACGAAGCGCGCGCGCTTAGTGACGAGGGCGTGAAGGAGGTCGTGTTGCTTGGACAAAATGTCAATTCGTATCACGACAAAAAGTCGGAAGGTGCAGCTGAGAATGGCCGTGGCTACGTTGCGTCCGTTGGCTTTACCAACATATTTTGCTCGCGTGACGCGCCTGGATTCCGTTTTGCCGAGTTGTTAGACCAAGTCTCGCGTGTCAACCCAGAGATGCGTTTACGCTTTACGTCGCCTCACCCGAAGGACTTTCCGAATGAAGTGCTCGATCTTGTAAATGAGCGTCCGAACATATGCAAACAGATTCACATGCCAGCTCAGAGCGGTAGCACCACTATACTGGAACGCATGCGTCGTGGCTACTCGCGTGAGGTGTATCTAGCGCTAGTGGACAACATGCGTACCCGTATTCCCGGTGTCGCGATTTCCTCTGACTTTATCGCTGGGTTCTGTGGTGAGACAGAGGAGGAACACAGAGATACAATCTCGCTCATGCGTCAAGTGTGCTACGACCAAGCTTTTATGTTTGCGTACTCAATTCGTGCTCGTACTCACGCAGCACACCGTATGGAAGACGACGTCTCTCAAGAGAACAAGTTGCGTCGTCTCCGCGAAATTATTGATACATTTAGTGAAGTTGTCACACGCAAGAACCACATTGAAGATTCAGATCGCCTGCACATAGTACTCGTGCAGGGCCCTAGTCGTCGGTCGACAGACGAAAACCCAAAGCTCACGGGTCTTACAGATACGAGTAAGCGCTGCGTCTTTTCTAACCAAGAAATGCCAGCTTCTTTGCGCTCTTTTACGAAACAGGCAGGCCCATTGGCTTCCAAGTTCCTACCGCTGCCGCAGTTTACTTTAGAGACAATTTACGCTGCTCCAGGCGACTACGTGCTGGTGCGAATTCACGAGGCTGGTCGTCACACTCTCCACGCAACTCCTGTGGCACGCACTACGCTGCAAGAGGTCGCAGAGGTTGTGCCTCCAGAGTTGCTTGGCGCAAGACTGCACTCGCGTGACGCATTGTTGCTATAGCTATTAGATATTACTTTATTGCAACACAAGGTGGACAAAAAATAGAAACGATATTGAGCGTGTTTCTCTCATCTGTTACTTTAATAAGCCGCCACAGCGCTCTTAGCAGCCTCCGCTGCACGCTTTTGCATCTCCATCTGCAGATTGGCAATCTAGAAGACCATTTTTTATCCATAATCAGCTTTTGTTCAGAGCTTGAAGCTATAGGGTCACGTACGTTTGTGCGAATGCCCACAGCCTCTTTCTCCTTAGTCTCAATCTTGGTGTTCACCTTTTTCCTAGGCAGTGTATGCAACAAGTGGTGAGCTCAGCACTCAACTCTTTTTGCTGTATCTGCTACTAACAGCTCGTTATTTATGAACTCGAGGCGCTTCCGTACATTGCTCTTGGCCTCATCGACTTCTTGTTTGAGCAAAACTGGGCCCACGAGTTTGTACACTTTGGCTTCATCATCCAACAGATCCAGCTCCGTTTTTACCATGCCATTCTCGTTCGCTTGCTGCGCATACGTCTGTCGCTGCGCTGCAAGCACTTGGACCTCATCTTGCAATGCACGGTAGCGGGACATTTCTGCCTCGACCTGGTCCTTTAACTCCATTCTTAAAATTGGCAGATATTCTACTCGACAACTTTTCAAGCAACATGAAACTTAGTGCAGATTTTTAGATCAATTTTAGCAAAAAAATACTATTGAAGCGCTATCCATATTTTTCAACACGGCGTAACATCCGCCAGTCAATCTAATGAGCCTCCAGAGAAGTTGGATCCTCCTCGCTAATGGGTACACAACCCCATGGTAACCGAAGTTGTCCCCCCATTATTCAACAGTTCGGTACGCAGTGTGTGATTGGAGCCTCGCAAGTTCTGCGAGCATTTCACTAGTGCTGCGAATGCGAGAAGATTGTATGTGTGGGAGTAAACCAAAGACCGGATGTTTGAATTATTAGCTTAGCATGATAGAGAGCTGCGATGCATATCAGTTCCTGCTTGGCTCAACCACACATCTATCAGTCGATGGGTACATGCATTTTGGGAGGCATCCATATGAACAAATTTTAGACATATGCATAAAAAAAATATACGCACTAAGTACGTGATTGATTGGACGGCTATTGAGAGTCGTGTATTCTTGCATAGACACCCTTTCCTATTTGGTGCCTTAGTTGATTAAAGGCGAGCCAAAGTGATTCTCTGGTGTTTATTGTCAATGTGATTTAAGAAACACTTCTCGCCACTGAAACCGAGTACCCATGAAGTCTGATGCATTATTGTCATCTGGATAGAAACGTTTTTCAGGAAGGTGTCTGTGTAGGCCAAAATACACTTTTCACCACAGATAGACCGGACGCCACATACATAGTCCGGCAAAAAATAACTCATTTTAAATGCATAAATTCGTTGTCATTACTGATCCTCTACTATTCTACGATCTCTGTCAGTTAACTGGTCCTCTTTTTGAGCGAATGCAAACCGAAACTTATCGATTTAGACGTGCAATGTGTAATACCTAATCGACACGCTTAGCTCGATGCAAGGTCGGGCACTTATATCCTGCTTATAAGACACGTAGGTCCGAATGATGACGTGAGTAGATCGAGGATGATCCGATGCGTATGCAGATCATGGTCGATCTAACACATTCGTAGATCGTGGGAGATCTATCGCGTAATATCTTCAATTTGACCTGATACTAAAAAAAGTGATTTATTACGTGAAGATTAGCCGCAAAATTGATCGTATCGTTGTTTGTGATCGAGCTCTTGTAATTTGTATCGTCATCGAAGTAGGTCGCGCCACGGGCCTGGCCGCCATGATTTGATGAATTTCTCTTTTCATAAAGCCGATCAGCGGATGTTTTGACCACCAACTAGATATACTGTGTGCAGGTGAAATAGTAATATTGTTGTTCGTTTTAAATTTGGATCTCCTGATAGCCACTAGGCTACCGCAATTAATCTCCAATATCACAACCCATCTATCAGACTAACTTTTGGTTTCTAAATTGTCCCGCCATAGCCGTACCTAACATCATCATCATGGCACAACTAGTGTAATGCCAATCCCTTCTTTTTTCTCGACAAGAAGTGCTTCGCTCGCAATATCAGTTCGGTTTGTGATAAAAGGCTATTTACAAAATTCATTTTCAGGGGTCTATGAATGATGACCCGTGGAATGTGTGTAGATCTGAATCTCGTCCTCTCGCATTCGAGATTAAGGGTAACTTTCTCACATCATGCGTCTTTATGCGATGTAAGATGATGTTTTTTCGAGTTTGTTTGGAGTCCACTTATCACTTCCGATCACCCTGGATCAACGTCGACATAGCGCAAACTTACATGCTCTCTCTAAGGATAAAAAACAGAGTTGTTCCTTTTCGTAGACACTGCCCGAACAACATACCATATTAATTGACTTTGTTGTAGCACTGGCAGATGATGTTGTGGAAATCCTCCATTTTGCACTTGCCGCAGTCTCGCACGCAAAAAGGCATCAATCGGATGGATGGCATTTGCTAAGAAGACAATTGCTTTAAACACTAAATACCATCATGGCTTCAGGGCAGGCAAGACTGAGCATCATTTGTTGATTCCTTCTTGGTCCGGAGAGAGCTTGTCTTGGCAGTAATTTGCGCGCTTACTAAATCTCAGCACCTCTTCTTAGGAATTTTCGTTGGAAAATTGGAGCAAATTCGGCTGATATGCCAGATTTGAATTGTCCGATGTCTCACTAAAATAATTACAGACTTCCGGCACTGACCGAAAAGATTTTGTTGAAGGAGGCAAATGTGCCGCAGACCAAGTCCAAGACCTTGGCTGATTTGATTTTAAGCACTACGGGAAGGTCGCGGCAACATTTGACTGGGGCGAGCAGCTAGAGCAAGAAAACATTGGTATTGGCTAAGAGCATTCGTCATCTTAAATGTGACAAAGTATATGAAAAGGCTTCAGTCTCAAAAGGCCAAATCTTCTTTAATTTTACCAGAATTACATCTGCCGGCATCTGTAAACCATATCAAAGATCCCTTACTCATGACCAGCTAAAGCGGACTACACTTAATTGTGAGCAGAGTATAGCTACTAGCCTTATAATATGAATTTAGCTATGCTTAAAAGGAGTAATATGTAGGAGGGGAGGATCCGCTCTAAACCACAAGCTTTAAAGAGTGCAGCTACACGCCGACCAAAAAATTGTCTATAGAATTTGCCAGTCTGATCATAGAGAGACCGACTTGAACGCCCGAGAAAAAACAACTTAAGAATCAAGCGATATGTCAACGACGAGCAGAGCAGCCTCGGTATCATCAGCGACGACGAAGCTTGGGTCGTGCGACCGGCTATCCTCGGCGTTGTGAAGTAAGAAATTAGTTCAAAGGCACTTTTCGATTTGTGTGATGCAAGCATCTCAAATATTCTAGATCTTATCTAGCGATTTCGAAAGCTGAGCAACAAGACAATAGATACGAAGCGCTTGACGTTCCTAATTTGGCGCTGAAACTGAATGCGCGAAGTCGGAGCCAACATTTCTGATTGATTGGCGCTTCGTGATATTTGCCCCTCAAGTAAGTTCGGCGACAACGCGTGGACCAACAGCAGATTCTGGTACGAAAGCGTCAGGGAGTATTACCCAGGCTGCGACATCATGACCTGACTGACACAAATCGATTGGAACAAGCAGCTTGGCGAGGTGCTGTTCGATAAATTAAAGTAGCCTCAATTACGACGTTAGAGCTGATCACGTTTTGAATGAAGCACCTCGAAGCGTGTCATGTCTCGCCGGTGATGCCTCATTAACCCTGATTTTGACGACTCGATCACTTCAGCGTCGCTCACGCTCATGACAAGAAACCTCGCGGTCTTCATTCACGGATGATGTCCGAGATGCCCCGGACGAGTATACGACAATTAATTCGCCGGAAGGACAGCTAAACCATTAGAACCTATGACTTTGTCTAGCGAGGGTGCGTGGTAGTTGAGCAAGGCGGCATCATTCCTCGTTTTACGTAGAAGGCTCGAGTTACTACTCGAGACACGGTGGAGCGTCAGTACAGCTACACATACAAGTGTCTTGGCTCGAGTGAAAATGAGCATCTTAAAATATTTGCGGAAAGAAACCGATCTCGAGAACCGGAGTCCTCGAGCCGCCGAGTTGATGATGACTACATTGGATTAGTCGAATCGTGGGACGCTGAACAGCTGGAGTCGTTTTTTTTTGGTGCACCAAGGACTGGAAATACTTCGCGTTTGTGGTGCATCGAATCAAATATCTCTTATCTTACTGGACGAAGATTTAGCTGTATCCATTCGAAAACAGTGTTTGAGAATAAGATCTGACTTACTCGGTATAAAATGTTTTCGCAAAGCGGGTATGTCTATCGTGCATGATTTTTTTAATGGAGCCTATAAAATGACGTGCGCTTATCTCGCGTCGAAATTTGACATTGCCAAGTTTGAGGGTTCGTATGTTGATTAGTCACCTGACTTGAAAATCGCAATGTTTTTGCAATCGTGCGTCTTTACGTTCACCGGCTGTTTATTTACTGCAAGTAACAGTACAATGCGTACGAATCGGGTGACCGATCGACGAGCATAAGAAATCTCTATATGTCTTTGAGACGACTTGCCGCGTAGTTAGCTGCGTGATTCTTTGGGGATGAGCGTAAGGCTAGCCTTACCCTTAAATGAACATCAATGATGTCGATGCTGGAGCTCAGATCGTGAAGTGGTACACGATTGACAAAGCGATGCTCATTTTCTGCAAGCCGGTGATGGCATGACTGGCGTGTAGCTAATGCGTGTAGAGCGACATACCATCGCTTAAGCAACGCTTGTCGCAAACATCGTTCACTGCATATCATTCAAACATTAGTTTGCTGTAGGCCATGTCATCAAGGGTAAGGACCTAACGCTGCACGTAGAGTGGCACATTATTACTGAGCAATGCTCGTCGTAAACAGCGCTTGATACATACAATGAAGAGTATGATTACCAGCAGCCCAACAAATTATAGCGAGATCTTGACGATGTACCAAAAGTGTCGCATTATTCACTGGACATTGCTCGCTATAAGCAGCGCTCGACTCTTATCATGCAAGGTGTGATTAACAGTAGGACAAGAACTCAGGGGACCGGCCCAGACTTGGAGCGGTACGTAGCCCGATCCGCAAAACACTTCTCGTGAACAGCGCTCGCTGTATACTACGCGAAATATGGTTAAAAAGAACGAATCGAGGGTGATACTTAGGCGATTCGCGTTAAGCGGCATGCAACACATTTAAGCAGCGTTTGTCGTGAGCTGTATTTTCGGCGTGGCACAGTCAGCTCAGATTGGGGCACTAGATTTTTAAAGGGATCTGACAAAAGAAGCCCTTCACTGACGTCAATGGAGATATAGGTCTGCTAATGCACGATCGCTTAAGCGCAACTGCAATACGGAGCGTTTCTTCCAAACCATCAGTCTCGTCAAAGATGAGAATGATGTTTATCGAGCAGCACAGAGCATTTTGTCCTGAACGAAGATGATCTAGAGTATGCATAGTCGGTAAATGACCATAAAGCTCGACTACATACTCCTACAAAAGGGAAAGGTACGGTCGAAGACAAGTTAAGCTTGGGGCTCTTTCTTCTGTAAGTCTCTGCTTAAGCTGGAAGAGATGCACGACAGAGCTCGACATAGCTGGTAAAGCTGACGGCATGGCCGAGGTACTGGTAAAGCGACCTAAGAAATCCCGACTTTGTGGCTCGAATGGTTGGTCCCTCGACTTAAACCGCAACTACCTTGCTCGAAACTCATAAAATTTAAGGCAGCTGGAGATAGGTCACTAGTTGCGGATGAGCAATAACACCCAAAGGAGTACCTGGCCTGACAACCCGCACAAAATCTGTGGTGTCACGTTTCACTGACCAAAACGCTCCATAGTGTAGTATGGAGTACGGAACTCAGTTCCCCGATTTAGTCGATTAACTATCGACATCCCGCGCTAGAGACAGCTTAGCCCTAGCGTGTGAACTTTGAGAGCCTAATCCTCATACGACCTGATGAAGACATCAACTTCTATTACTATTGGATGAAGCGGTCTTTGAAGACACTTAAGGCTTGGAGTCGATCTTCAATCTTGAATTATCCGTCAGCGCCATGGTGGATCGAGTAACCATCATCGTGAAGCATACGCTCAAGAAACGAAAAAGGTCAACACACCAGACTGGAGTTGAGCCCGTTTGGTTAAAATAAGTGACTTATCGATGATACTGGCTTATACAACCACGATAAATTCGTATCAGCGCAGTCGAGATACTGCATAGAACACGGCGAAAATCAGCTTATCTGATGCGAATTGCCGTAGCACCGGAGCGGTCACAATTTATGGCTCAGCATGCTGACGTAAGCAAAAAATCCATTTGTCTCTGTCGTTTGGCGGATCTCGTTCAATCCGATCTAAAACTTTTTGCTGCCTGTTTGATAACCATGATGACCGAACCGGCTTTTCATTTAAAGTCAAGAGTGATGGATGATTTTCAACCCTCTTTTATTAAATGCTTAGTGCTGGAGGCCGTTGCGTGAACTCGAGCTCTTGTAGTGAAAGCTGGCTTCTTAACTACAAAAGACTCGTGGCTCCTGGTGCATGACATCACCACTTTAATGTTCATATCAGATCATTTGCTGAGGCATTTTAAAGAATACTGAACGGACGCATAGTCATTGCCTGATATGCAGAGATAAATTTGAATAACTTTAGGTAGGCCCAAAATAGAAAAACAGCATTGTACAGCAATACTTTAAAAACACTCATTCGGACAGTGAACGACCATTCACGGAAGATCTAATATTTTCCTGCACGCTTCATTTGTGCCACGTGCTTTGTAATTCTGTCACACGTATTCACGCTACTGCAGGGTCTTGACTGGACAAAAAAATAAGCCCTGTTTACGAGTTGGGGGAGAGGGCTCCATGCGCTGTGACCTCGGACTGCAAGATGACAAACGACACAGGTAACGTGTTTACTCTTCATCGCCATGCATTTAATATGATCTTTGATATTCTTGACTTGCCTGACTTAAGTTGGCATACTTAGTATTTCTCGCCCTGACCTTTCCAAAGCAAAGCCATAAACACTTAAATACATAAATACAGATACAGCTAGAGCCGATTAAGACTACGAAATTGCTTGGTTGCGAGCTTATTGAGAAAAATTGCCACACACTGCTCTATTGGGACAGGCTGTATTCTTCAATGACACGGGCACTAGCGATGGAACTAACAGCAAACGCACCACAACTCTTCACCAATGATGAAATATACCGGACAGGGCACAGTGTACCATAACAAAAAAGGGATCTACCGATCCCTAAATTTCGATCACCACGTATTTTGACATTTACCACAGGATCATCTTTTATGGTCACTTTGCCTAAAAACAGCTGGTAATAGTGGTACATTCGAACGTCCAGTCATTTTTGCGGCAATGCATACCCGCCATTAGGCCTAATAAGTGCATGGGCGATTGCCCGACTAGCGTGTGTTAAAGCCCAGAGACTCTTTAATGCTCTTGTAATGTGAACAGCATGCGGTGAGTGACCGCGCTGTCTGACAACTTGCAGACCTGATATCTAAACAAAGGAGTTTAGCCACTACGCTAGCCACTCATTCGTGGAAACAAGGCTGATATCTTGTATTAATGTACAACTATACACCTTATTTATGCTAAGGTATTGATTGCGAATCTAGTCTTACTGAAACCAAGTCTATTACCGTACGTGAGCTGGCTACGCACGTATCTTATTCGATCCCACAATTGCTTTTGCTTCAGACATCGAGAAGATCGGCAAAATTTTTACCGAGTCACGACGTGCAAAAGTAGAAAAAAAAGACTTGAGTAGTCTGTAAGAATGGGCGGCACCGAGTCGAGCGAAGCTGCCAAGGATGGCACGCGTCAGAAAAACAAGTGGGCGAGTCGGAAACAGGACAAGAAGCTTGAGGCCAAGCAGCCCAAATCCAAGTCGAAGCAGCCCAAAGCGACGTCTGAGCAGCCCATGATTAAGGCCACGGACAGTTCCACGACCATGGCAATCACGACCAGTGCTGACGACTTCAGTGTTCCGAGTGTCGTCACGCGTCCTGATGGCGTAAGTGAGACGACTACCCCGATCAATACCACTACGAGGACGGAGGTGGAGGTGATGCAGCAGGTCACGAGCCCAATGGCAACAGAAGCTGCTTACGCCGTGGTTGATTTTGAGAGTATTAGCGAGGAGAAGGCTATGCCGAGTTTTGCAAAACTCGCGTGGCATGCGTGGAGTGCCAGCGCTACGGCGGCTGCCATGGGTGTCAAGGGAGTAACTCCAGAAACGCAACGCGCTCTAAGTGACAGCTCTGGTGTGCTCTTTACGAGTACCGTCGTGGCGCCACTCACTGGCGGGATGATGACGAGTCTAGAGAATGTGAAGGAATGGAAGAAGGAAGATTACAAGAAGCTACTGCCTGCTTTTTTGACGTATGTGACGAGCAATGGCCGCCGCTTTGAGGCACTAAGTGCGGTCGAGCTTTTCATCTTTGCACGTGCCTTTTGTCGTTTTCGCGTCTTAAAGTACGAAGTGGACGAGATGAAGGAGAAATACAAAAGTTTGGCGGAACGCGTGCTGGCCGTTGAGAGTCGCCGTTCTAAGGAGCGTAAAATGGCGTGGGAACTCACCCGCGCCTTAACACTTTTTTATCCAGAGTACGCCATCCGTCGCTGCGGTCTGCGCTATTGCAAGACTAATGCCGTGCTTATGGACCAAGCTGAGATTGAAAATGATGCCGCTTTTGATTTTATTTCAATAACTCGTTGCTTGTCCAAGTGGTTGCAAAAGATCATTGTCATATCACTATTGCAGGACGCGTCAGAGGACTGGACTCGGGCCAAAAGTGTGGTTGTGCTTGCCGATGGAGAAGTTGTGCATTGTGGTTCTTGGGACGACAGTTTGAAGTACGTACAAGAACGAGGTGTTCAGTGTCCGTCTCAAAAGGACGTGGTTGTGTGTTTAAGCGACAAAAAAACGAATGGAGCCCTTTTTAACCCGCAACAAGATACAACAAAGTCGACGACCATCTTGAGACTAGCCGATGAGCTTGTCTTGTCTGCTGAGTCACCGATTGTTGAAAATCCAGCACAAAGCGATCGCTATCTTGTCAACGTCGGCAACTTCTGTTCAGTGAAATCTACATTAAGCTTGGAAGAAGAAAAAGCTTTGATAAAAGAAAAAGTTGGCGGTGCTTTTATGTACGAAATTGGCTTAGAAAAAGGCACAATTTCCGACAGTAACGACGAAAAAAAGTTCAATGCTGAAGAATGGCTCATGTCATGGTTTCAACATCAAACAGATAATACACCGCTTACCACGAGGGCTGCCGCAAGGAAACTTATTGCCAACTGGTCAGCCAAAAACCATGTAAAGCCAATCACACAAGTTAAAAAGAAAAAGATAGAATCCTTTCGCTCGGAGAAAGCCAATGGCAGCATTGTGACCAAGACGGTGCGCACAACCACGCGCACAGAGTCGTCTCGTTCAGGTGAGCTTGTAACGACGATCGAGGTTAAGACGAGGACCGAGACAGAAACAAAGGATGGAGCCAAGAACACGACAGTGGAGACGGAAACCACAACAGAGACCGCTACCGATGTGGCCGCATCGACGCCAAGTATTGGTTCGACCGAAGGCATGACTGCGATCAGCTCAATTGAAGAAGCAGGCGACTTGCCAGGGGAGACGGTAAAGACTGAAGTGTTCCGCTCGGAGAAAGCCGATGGCAGCATCGTGACCAAGACGGTGCGCACAACCACGCGCACAGAGTCGTCTCGTTCAGGTGAGCTCGCAACGACGATCGAGGTTGAGACGACAACCGAGACAGAAACAAAGGATGGAGCCAAGAACACGACAGTGGAGACGGAAA
>RCHQ01000404.1:0-25015 GCA_003676415.1 Plasmopara muralis
AGGCGCAGCATGAGCCGTGATCTCGCAGTCTTCACAATTAGCTCCAAGATCCACAATCACGTAGATGCCTTCGGCCTGCAGCGCACACATGAAGTCGGTGTGGTCAACATTTGGATCAACAGCGTAGAGTCGGATCACGTTAGCTTCAAGTGCCGAAAACTGTGGCAGATCTCGCTGCCAAATGTGCTTGAATTCGCTGGAAAAGAGGTCGAGGTTGTTTTTGTCAAGAGGTCCAGTATTTGGTCTAGGGTAGTAATTAACGCCTCGGATGGCAAAGTAGTTTTCCGTGACGGAGTCGAAGAAGCGATTACCCTTGATGGAGAGTGAATTTGTTGCTGCACTGAGTACAAGGACTAATTCTTGCAACCCAGCAAGACCTAATAGTACCCTCAAAGACATTTTCAGTAGACGATTCAAAGTATTTATCGTTGCGAGAAATTGCGGTGTGTCTGAAGGTGTTGTTTGAGATCTGACCAGAGGAATGAGGTGACTATGGGAAGATGACCAAGTGAGCTCTGAAAGTCTCCGCTTCCCATTTTTGGTGGGCGGGAGTTGCGATGTCTTGGCGGTTTCTCGACTCGCAAGAGGATGCTTTATCTGAAGAAGACGAATGGAATTTCTTCACTTGGCCGGATGTAAATGATATAGAGTTCATGATTGGTGACGGAAGGTTTAAGGATTGTGAGCTGCGTATGATAGAGATTTGGTCAAGAGATCTTATCAGGGATAGGATACGAAAGCCGAAGATAGAGAGAAGAAAAAGAAGAGGTGTATGTAAATGCTTAAATATAACGATCTGCAAAAAAAAGGCTCTGCAAAATTTCCCCATTAAAATATATTCATATATAACAACAAATTAGCCAATCAATCTGTAAATCGCATGATGCTCTGTCTTTTAAAACAGCTATCAATATTAAAAAAATGGTTGTTTTTTTGCATTGTAAGCACAAAAATATATTCATGTGTTACGTAGACGACAAGAAGGAGATAACACACATAATGGTGCTGTTGTTATAATTTGTGCAATGCAAAACGGACTATTCTTCGCATTGAGAAGTAGAGCCGCCAACAAGGACCATGGATTATGCGACTTTAACTTACCGGACAGTCTTCATACGAATTTGCTACTTTTTGTTTAGTGGGCAGCAGGGTCAGGGCACGCTTTTACTAAGCAAGTCCTGATCAGAACGGTATGGGATACACTGTGTGCATTCCAAGACAGGAAAATGTCAGTTTGAGCGTTTAAAAATACTGCTAGATATTAAAAAGATGACTTACCCATCGAGCAGTTTATGATAGACCATATCCCGTATCTCCAAAGAGAGTCTAAAACTTTTGAAATTGATTACATTGCTACTGGTACTGTAAAGTGATCAAGACAAGTGGGCGAAGAATCGCTCACGTAACTACTTAAAAATATACGAAATGTGAGTTTTGTCGTATTGGAGACAATGAAGCTGTCCGACACGATCGGGAATAAGACTTCTTGTCTGATTTCTTAGCGCTAAAACGCACTATGCGACTGAGACAGAGCGCTGAATGGCAAACGGTGCCAGCTCTGACCCTAGCCGTAATTGTACAAACTAGTGGATGGGGACTTACACGTAGAGCGCTTTATGCTTGCCCTTAATACAACAAATGATTGCAACCGAGTTGAGCGTCCGTAGTATAGGGATGGGAAGCGGTTAAGTCACTGCTTGGCAGTACATTGTCCTCGTAAGGTGGCGATACCATTAGCAAGGGAAATACCAGTGCGCTCGTGATCAAGTCAGGCAGGCATTACAGCAAGCGACTGATGACTAAGCTGATCGGTACGATAAGATGATACAGCCTCATGACATCAAGGCTGGTGATTTGGTGTGGATTTATCTGGATCGCTGTAGACGCAAATGACATTAGAAGACGCATGTGGCATATCCTATTTGTAAGAAAAAAGATAGCCAGCAAGCGGCATGACCAGATACTACAGAAACAGGAATAAATAACGTAACGGGGTTACACTACCCCACTGTCTGGCAACGTTACATTGGCACAAGTGAAGTGATCTCAATGAGAAAGCATTACTAAGTATTGAGAAATTAGCTGAAGATCAACAACTGGTCGAACGTAAATGAATTTTTTTATAACAGCTGATAACCTGACAAACATAGACCTATCGGTATATATTCGGTCGACAATTGAATATATAAGAGTATTATTAAGTGCTGGTTCTTAGACTGGAACTAACTTTCGTAGTCAGGCAGAATGCCATGTTTGACTTGTGTAATCGACGACCTGAACTCACGCGTCCTCTAAGTAATAGCTATAGCAATGTCGCTGCACCTGATATCATTTGTCAATTTGAAGCTGAGTCTTTCAATTGATCCACCCCAATGGTAAATTAAGCCTCAAGCCAAGCAAGACGAGCTACAAAAGATGAGAGCTCCATGCTTGGTCTCAGGCGGGTGCGATATTTGGTCGCATAAAGCCTCCCTGTAATCAGTGCACACCTTGAGGTCTCCTCAGCTATGTTTACGCTATATTAGACGCCTATAACAAGGTCGTCTGCATCAAGCATGCCGGCGATCAAGGCAATTTCTTGTATAGCCCGAAGTTCCTACGATAGATGAGAAGGCCTTGAAACAAAAAGAGGATCTTGCTTTAGGTGAAAGAGGTAGAAACAGCAACGACGTTTGCCGCATCAGACGGTGCAAGATGGTGCGATAGAGGGTAACTCTGATCGCCTCAAGTTTAGTGAATGATCATGGAAATAGGCATGCTGCCTGACTTTGCGCACTACGCTTTATTGAATTTTTTGTGAGCTCTGTAAGCCCAATAGCTAGCAGCCTATTTTCGGAGAATTTCCCAATCACCGTGTTTCAGGACAAGCTATGTGGTGCTATGCATACAATAGACCCATTCCGAGGAGCTAGTGAAAGTAACAGTTTAGCTTACAGGAGCTTCGAATAAAGGAAGCTCAACACATTTGAGGATTATCAAGCAGTCATTTTCCGAATTGTCAGCGACGCTGATGATGATGAGGTAGAATTTTGAGCTGTTGTCCAGCATATAAGTATTCTGTGGCGCTTTATTAGCGATGCTACCCACCAGTTGCACCTTAGTGTTGCCGGAGTAAAGATTGAAGTAAGTCTCCATCATTTAGCTGTCTAGGTCTAGTATTTTCCGGAAAAATAGCAGCGCTTGATATGCGTAGGGATGTCTGCTGGGGAAAAAGTTGGCTTTTTCGATTTACAAAGTGGTTGAAGTTTCCACCTTAAAAAGCGTCGTATTCTGCAATTTAGATAGGGCTTGCTATCCTAGCTTGATGCTTGTTACTGCAGTCGTGAACGTCTTTTGAATTCCATTGATTGTTTTCATCAACAAGGTGCGGGGCGACTACGCACGACGTCTAGTTTGAAAGAAGTCAATCATAAGCTCTACATGCAGACCAATATGATATTGTCATTACTCACTTGGCTAATGGATTGAGTAATACCAAAGCTCGGATTCTGGTCGACCTACGCCAACTGTTCGTACGAATGGTAGGGTTCTACAAGCAAGTAAACGAAGGCTTAGTCGCTTATATATAATTCGTTGGATGAGCTCATTGCGAGTGCTAAGAGCAGAAAGAGAAGGGCAACGTGTTATCGCGGGTAAAAATGTAGCGATTTGACGAGTATTGGTTGAGAAAAATCATTCCTTTTATTGTGAGCTGAGAACCTTTGCATGTCGTGAGATCCCATCTTCTTGACACCGTCGGGAACTGTTTTGGTTTGAATTTAAATGCAAGTATGATAGTATCGTGGGTATGTCGTAGCTGAAGTGCCGTAAAACTTAGGTTTATTGGACGTCAAATAATTGTGTGAAGCTTTGGTGAATTATAGATTTACTAGAAAATGGATGTGGTTTTAAAGCGTGTACAGGACCGATTTGATAAGTATTATGGACAACTAAGTGCCAGAAATGAATAGTCAAAGACCTAGTGTGAAGCTTCGGTGAATTATAGAATTACTTGTAAATGGATGTGGCTTTGAGGTGACAGGATCGATCTGATAAGTGTGCTGGACACTTAAGTTCCAGAAATACATAGTCAAAGACAGAAGTTGAGAGCGTGGAGTACGTGTTAGCCACTGGGCGGTGCCTAGAACAGCAGGCTTCGCTGCATACTGGAGAGTACGTGGATGGCTTTAAATTTAAGCAATATGCGTGTGGAATGGCACACTCTTTGCTTATTAAGAGTGACATGTATGACATCAGACCGATGCAGAAAGCGCGATGTCTTGCTAGTGGCATTCAAATTATGCATGACATGGCTAACTTCATGTCAAGGCACTGTAGGCGAGGCCCTAGCACTGCGCATACAATCCATTAAGCAGTGCTTGTTCGTGGTATTTTTTGGTGCATTCCGTGGTTGGCATTCAGCTATGGCATGCCGTTTCCATCTTACTCAGAATGGTTTGCGACACACCAAAGAACGTTCGTCGTGGACAGTATTTGCAGTAGGTTGAATGTGGCACAGTCGATCCGAGCTCAAAGCATTTTAGGCTTTCACCTCCCGATAAACACGTGTTCCGCTCTGATCGGCATGGCTGTTCGCACGACGTCATCGTAGACGTCGATGCGCCAGTGCAAGATCGTGTCGACGCGAATAAAACGCGAATGAGGCGGGAAAGATCTACTTGTGCCCGTCGGTCTCATCAAAGTAAAAAAGGCAACGCATGAAGCTAATCTAGTATCTCAGGAGTATTTGTCATGGACGGGTAAATTTTAAAGCTTACACGTCGTTGAGTTATAATAACGCTCGGCAAAAAACAAATTGAACGATATCGGAAATGCTGAAGGCAAGTATAGGCCAGCACTTGTTTCTTTGACAAAAAACTAGTCGGAGCGAACCTAGTTGCCCATGGCAAAGCTGATATAGAGCCAAAATAGGTACGTAGACAAAGATAAACTTTTTGTCTTTTTAAAATCGAGCGGTATTAGAGACACTAAGGAGGCACCTAGCGCAAGAAATCAAACATTTTTCTCAAGAAAACTACGGATCCGCAATTTTAACGCTGACAAACAAATATTAGAATGTAGTCTTACAAAACCCGCCTTTAGCGCAACCGCCTGATCGATAGTGCGCCATAAAGCTAACTTTGTTCCAAAAATCAGATACTGCAAGGCATGGCAGTGGTTTTTGATATTGGTGTATTGTTAAGTTCTTGGAAGAAATGTTATGTGCAGAGCACGAAGTGGAAATGTAACGAGGGGAAATACCCTCCATTACACGTACTAAACAGCTAAATCGCAAGTGGCGCGTCATACACGCTTACGTGACGACCACTATTTCGGTAAAAACGTCGATCTGCAGAGAGAATGCGATGAAATACAATATGACCGGATATACGAAGTACAGTGCACTCGAATAAAGAAACGGGTGTAATCAATTTCGTATGCAGGAGAAAAACATTTGGGTCCTTGTAGACCAGAAACAGTGAGCGGTCACTCCTTTAAGATCTCATTTTTTGCACGCATCTTCTATGCAAAATGCTGTGCGACCCCGTTCTCACTAGTAGTACTTGAGATCAGTTCGCAAAGTTTCCGGATGGATCGAACAACATGTCCGCATCTGTTTCAAAGCAGTTTGATAATTTGCTGTCTTTTATGGGCTTAGGAAAAGCGAGCTTGTGCTTGCAGCACTTCCAGTAGCCAAGCAGCTGGAATAAATCATAGCAAACTATATCCACAATCAAAGTCTTTATCCCAATGCTGGGGCAAAATAGTCTCAGCCCGGGCAAACCTTAAGCAGCAATTACAATAAAGCGTTCTTTTCTGAATTAGGTAACTTTTATTTCCACTAAAGCGGTCTCGAAAGTGACGTCAGCAATCTCGTATCAAGAAGGCTGGGCTCAAATCTGGGCATTCGCCAAAATATCAACCGGAGTGTTCGCGTCCTGGGAGCCCATATAACAAAAAATGAAAAGATTGTTCCTTCCGGCGACCTTTGAACTCCACCAGCGATCGCGTTAGTCATGAGCTTCAGAGATTTGACATTTTTCGTAGTCGAAATTCTCTATCCAACGAGTCACGACGACTGTGATCTTGTCGAGGACACGTCTTACTGTCAGCTCCTTAGAGTGTAAATTGCATGTATGAAAGAGGCGATTCAAGTCAGCGCTATCGCCTCAACAACATCGCCTCTCATGATAATTCAAAATAGAAACCTTCTCGTCCTTAACGTTTGCCGAATAAGGAACATCTACTTGTTTGACTGCAATATTATAGACCCCAAGATCCGAGTATCTTTCGAAAGGTCAACTTAAGCTAAGCTCAAGACCTTTGAGAAATTGCTAGTTACTAGTAGGGGCGGAGCGCCGGAATGGGGAAGACCTCAGTCATCAGGATGGGCGTGTGGTTGATGCACATTTTAGAAGCTTAGTTTTGAGAGTTTGTTAGCTTGTAAAAAAGATATTAGCAGCAGTAGGCTGCTCATTGTATACGCAGCTGCTTAAGTATATAACACTTCCACGAGCCTTAGTCGGCTCTGGTGCATTGCGAAATTCTGCACACCAACAATAAGCTTGCTGATGTTTTAAGTTGATAAGCGAAAAATAGTTGATGGGATAGTGTTATGTAAAATTTTTAGGATTTGGACAGCACAGTGTTAGTTTTTGTCCTTAGCATGAAAAAGTATAAATTGAGCGTAAATATGCCGTGTTTGGAAATATACGAGCCCTCTATCAATTGACGGGATAAGACCATATGTGCAAGGCTACCAATCCCACGCATAAGGGCTCTTGTGATCACGTTTGCACCTCTGTTGTATGCTAGACACCTTTATAATATAGGCTGGACAGCTGTAGACTCGGATGTATGGAAGCTACTAAAGGTACTGACGGTGGGAAAGCCACAAATTTCTCGCCCACTTCGTAAGTGACATCAGAAATTCGATTCACCCGAGAAATGTACCGATGGCAATCGGCTTTTCTTTATCATTTCATCTGCTTCACATATTCGGTGACCTTGTTTAGAGCGCAATCAAGGGAAGGCCATTACATCGAAATGCCATCGACTATTCAGCCTTCCAGTCAAGGTGCATAGCTGAAAAGACTGAAGACAAGCCTTACAACGCTAAGGTAGTAACTTTAGCCGACAATTTTTTTGACAGCACAGCCGATATCCTGAAGTGTTCTCACAGCCTCAAATAGCGAAGAGCCAGGTGAGTGTTTGCCAGAGACCCGCGGCACTCCTCGTCTTGTCAACGCTTAAATGTTAATATAGCAGGCAAGAAAGTTTGATACACGCGCGTTCTTCAGTGTACCCACCTAGTCTGAAAAATTTTCAGGTGAGCGAGCTTCTTGAGACTTACCACCTACGGTGTAACAAAAGACTTTTTTGTAGGTGCAGCTTCAAGCACAGGTACAAGATTTGATGCTGCAGCACGTAAGCAACCTCCGTAGGCACTATTCGGGTCATCGTTGGAAATACCCACCAACCGGCAGACTTCTTTGCTGCTTGTCTAAGCATTGTAATGACCAAATGTACCTTCCGTCTAACAGTCAAAAAGTGATGGTAAGAGAAGGATGTAACGGGCTGTTACGTGTTAAAAAATGACTTTCCATATTGCATACAGATGTGTCTCAAAAGATACCAATATGGATATAGTCCCTGCTTTCATCACAGAATTGCATTTAGTGCACATACAAAAAGTAGATAGGACTAAGATAACAAAACACTACAATCTATTGCACACATCAAAGTCTCGTATATATGTAATGGCTTCATACTCAAAGACATTGATATGTCTTTTGGATTCCTGATTAGCTACAAAGCAAGATGACGTATCTTTTGAGCGTAATTGAGCATCGACAACGTGCCGCCCTTATATTTAAAGATTTTAAGCAGCCAATGATCACACTTGATTGCATTCACGTGAGATAGGCCTTTGCATCAACATGCATCTCTCCAAAGCAATGCCAGTCCGTCATTACCAACGCGGGTATACGGAATTGTTTGCTTTTTCGCTGCATCATTCTTGGATGGACGCGTAAAAGTTGGTTCGCTTTGGCGAGATTGATTCCCTGAACACTTATATTGCTTAATGATGCTGCTTCGCAAATGTCGAAGTCAGCAACAGGCTCTCTTACACACGCACCAAGGAGCTGTAGAGCTTCCTTTCATAGTTGTCGCTTCTGATGCTTTAGAATTATGGTCTTAGTTCAAGATTCCCAGGCTCTAAAAATAATAAATAGCACATTTAATCCTGTTTATTATTTTTTGGATCAGGGCTGAAAGTAATCTAAGGTACTTTATTCTTGTTTATGTATCGTAAAATGTAATGATATTCGTAGGCAGGTACAAGGAGAAACTTTCATTTCTTTGCCTCTTTGCCTCGACCAATGCTATTTATGAAAATGGGGCACGCTTTCAGGCTTTCACGAGTTTTCTTTTGGCTAACTCACATCCAAACTTAGAAAGAGAATCCGCACGTTTGACCGTTCTTGAAGATATTATTAGTACGGATACTGGCATAAAATACCAGTACATTAGACGATGGCAGAGTTGCGCTACGGAGAAGATATGGACTTTGAAGAAAGAGCAAAGGTTCTGACTGAAAGATTAATAATGCGAGACGAAGTAAAGGAGTGGAAGCACCTCATACGAATGGAATTATTACAGCCACAGTATTCGGTGGACCAAGTGCAGAATCTACGGTCATTCACGACGGTAGAAAACCCGCTCATAGACGCTGTGTTTCAAAAGACGGGATTTTCGGCCTATGTCAAGCGCACAGTGATTAATCTGCATTGCGAGGCTATGCAAGCGGCAGGTGAAGCATTGACAAAGCGGACAAGAGGCAAGATAGTCGATAAATGCGTGCTGCCGGGTACGCGCATGACGGACGGCTGCAATCTCGACGTCGTTCGAGCAGCGCGCGACAGCTGGGAGAGAGTGACGCGTGACGAAATGTTGAGGGTCGCACGTGAACTTGGACGGCCACTCGTTGCACTTAAAGCGACCGAGGAGATAGTACATCATGAAATCAAGCCGGCGACCGGATCAGCCGAAGTGCAAATCGTCAAACCTTCCAAGCCAGTGCGCCTTTTATACGATGGGTACGCCATGTTATAGCCCTTATAAATTTTCATATGCTTCGAAATTGATAAGCTTCTTTTGATCACTAGAAATGACTTGTTGCGAACGCTGCAAGCGATTGAGCCAACCAATCGAGCTTGTAAGCAAACCGAGACGTCGGCAAACATTTGGAGTACGAATACTGAGAAAAATTTTCAAAATATGCTCTGATCGCATATGTGTTGTTTGTTGGTTGTACGTTGCGACTTCAGGCTCTATCCCGCTGCAACTCTCCACGTTACCATTTCTTGAATATCGACGAGTGTTTTCGGGATTAGCTCCAGAATGTGGACAGCTTGGATTGGATGAGCTCTTTCCCGCTCAAAGGGCTGCTTTTGTTGCGGAGAAAGACCGCGTCGGGGATCTTGTGGTAGCACACAATAATCGTCTCATGGCTCGTCAGTTTTCGAAGACGGGGTGCCCTGTCAGCTTGCGCCCCCAGGTAACCATATAATCCTCGTAAGAGGCTCCTTTGACAGCAACAAAAAGACTGATTCTCATGCCTTATGAAAGCAGATCTGGCGACAAATCTTGTCCGTGTCAATTACGGCGCAGGATCGGAGCTACTTTGACGACTTGCAAAAACACGTCACGCAGTGGTCGTACCTCACTGATGAAATGTACTTGCTCGATCTACAGCAGACAATCGACAGTTCTGACCATTTCGTTTTCCGAGACCATCTTGAAAGCGTGCTAATGTCATTTACTCGTGATCCTTTTGTTGCAAACCAAGCCGTGCAAGTGAATGGCTACGTGACGTATTCTCGTTTGCTCAATGCCAAATCATTACCGAAATTTACTCCAGAGTCAGAAAAGAGTGCAAGCGAAAGCAAAGTCCCGCCAAATGGGGTGTTGCCATTCAGTGGTCTTGCTATGTATATTGCTCCTCTAGCTTATCTTTACGCGGATCCGATTGAAATATACTACGTATTTCGCGAGTTGTACATCCGGTACTGGAGCAAGCTCAATGCGATTTGCACCAAACAAGGGACGATCCTGCCTCTTTGCAAGCTATTTGAAGATCTTGTCGTGCGCTCTAGTCCAGCTATTGTCTTCCAACTATTGAATATTGGCCTTAAACCGTTGGACATTGCGTTTCCATGGATTCACAGTGCATTTTCGGGCGTATTGGACATCGACCAAGTCCTTTTACTCTGGGACCGTGTCATCGGGTACGATTCGTTAGACCTCGTGGCCATTCTTGCTGCTGCATTGTTTGATTTTCGAGCAAATGAGTTGGAGCGTGTCAACACGCGTGAGGAAGTTGACGATCTTTTTACGGAGCTCACTGATGTTCCAGTGATCATGTTGTTACAAAATTATCTTTTTACACTCTCGTGAGCAAACTGAGACCACATCCATTACTCTGGAAGAAATGCTTGATCCGTATGACGAATCACAGTGAGAAACCCCTTTTTGAAAGCCTCATAGCATGAATACGGCGGTATTCGTAGCACATCGGGATTGTGCTCCATCGTAGGGTACATCATGTCGTGGTCAAGCACGCTGTCAGCTTTGGAAATGCACTCGACTGTAATACGACCAGCAACTCTTTCAGACCGAGAAAATCGTTCGTTTATCAATTCGAAAGTATCCGTCAAAAAGAGCAACACAAGCTGTTGCTCCTCGGTAACAAGCTCTCTTATCAGCCGCGGCAGCCACGCCTTCACACTATCAGCGTCCATCCCTTCCTCTTGTTCACAGCTGCGTATATTCCAATCAACTGCGACATCCCAGGCAATTTGTACGGCATTAAAGTTCATCTTTGAAACATTAAATAAAACAGAAAGTTCGTTTGCGTGAAATAGTTCGAGAGTTGCTGGCAGCACACCATTAAACCCCGCAGCAAAAGAACGGCCTGCATTTTCCCATAGCTTGTCGTGCATCAATCGAAACCTTTTGTTGCGACCAACGCAACGCAGGAATTCAAAATTAAAGTCTAAAATTCCGCTTAAGGGCACTTTAAAAAGCACAAAGTGTGCTACTAGCTCTCCCAACATGAAAAAGGTGAGTAATTGTGCAGCAAGCTGGTCCTTATTAAAGAAAAGTGATTTCTTAATCAATTCGTCACCAGAGTCACGTAAAAGTAAACCAGGAGCTTCTCTCCGTAATCCAGTTGCTAGGTGATTTAATACGAGCTTAAAAGTGCCCTCACGACTCTCGACATCTAGGCTATTCGAGCTACCTTGTTCAATCAAAAAATCGATTGGCAAACGAAAGTCTTCAGGCTCTAATCTCACACCCATACCGACAAACTGTTTCCAAAAGCAACCGCTCTCGCACGTAAAAGTAAATGCAATCTTCTTTTGCCTTGGTGGCTCTTGAGCGTCTACCGACCCGATTTTAAAAGCAGATGCGCAGTTGCCTGGACATTTTTTTAACGATTGACTTATAGTTCTCCAAACATAGTGGATCTTGTTATCAAGTCGAAGTAAAAATGGATTCGACAGCAGAAGCCCTTCCATGCGCTCGATTCGCTCAGTATTTTTTCGACACCAATCGTTGAGAATTTCGAAGCATGTCAGGTCCCGTGCTACACACTGCTGCCACCTTTGAACAATGCCCCTTTGTTGAACTTTACCCAGCATTCGACGTAGCCTAGACAATTGCTTTGTCAGCTTGTAATGCATAAACTCCCGCAGACATGTGGCATCGTTCGCGTGTAGCATCGGAATCCACCCGTTAGTATCCTTCGAGACAACATTCAGCCCTTCTAGCAAAAGTGCGCGGACACACAGTGGATGATCGTTTTGCGCTGCAATATGGAGAGCGGTTTCACCAGATAATGGTGCAGCATATTGCACATCACTGAGTCTGAGATTGCAGAGGTGTGTAATTAGCTCGTGATTGCCCGAAGCCGCAACAAAATGAAGTGGCATCCACCCGTTCGATGCTCTTTGATTTAAACAATCTCCAAAAACATCGACATCAAGCATTAGTGCGATAACTTCCTTCGCATGCTTAAACACTGCACTCACATTGACTACTCGATTTCGTGTTTCGCTTATACCGGCCGCCTTACACAAGATCATCAAGGGATATAATCCCTCGCTAGATTTTTCGTTAAGCATATCAGGCTGGGCAGCCAGGATCATTTGACAAATCTCGATTGTGAAAGCATTTATCGCCTGACACGCGTAATGAATCGGAAAATTTAAGTCCAAGTCACCCATGCCCACAAGGGCTGTATCCAGCCTCATATAGGGGATGCAAAGACAATTTAATTTCGCTGAAAGCAGCATCAAGTGGTAGGGCATACGCCCTCGCAGATCTTTGTGAAACAGCAACTTTCTATCGCGCTTTAGTAGCGCCCGACAGCATACGATCGATTCCCCGAGAGCTGCGTGGTGCAGTAAGTTAAGACTTTGTGAATCCGTCTCAAAAAGGTCTACTTTGCACTCATCCAATAAATAACATAAACATTTGGCGAGACCGTTACGTGCAGCATGCATCGCCAAAGTCCTATCTTCATATTTGGCATTTTTCCAACTAAAAGAGCTATTTGCTGCTCTAATACTGCTTTCCAGCAAATTCATCAAATGCACGGAATTTCGACTGCCGCAACACTGGAACATCCAGTCCAGTAGCCGATGAAATGCTCTTTCGCGACGACCCAAATAAACATTAAAATCGCATCGAGAGCAAACATATTTCTGCGGTAATTTAGGTTCAAAGTTTGTCAAAAAACCAATGCAGTCGGCATGCTCCCAAACACCACAATCTTCTTTCCCGCACTGTAGCCACTGCCCCCTGTATTCCCCTACTGATGTAACCCCGCAAACACATCGAATCGTTCCGCTAAGTACTAACGGCTCAACAGCCACGTCGTCAACGGAATTAGCGACCTCATCATCATCGTTGTGTTCCAAAGCAACCTCGCCATTTCTAAATTGACTACTTTCATCCATGGCCGATTTGTCTGGCGTCGTAGCTGCACTTTCCGAATACCTTTCGTCATCATTATCGTCTAATTGCTGCGTGAGATCGACGGCATGATTATTTGTTTTACCTTTATTTGATTCATACCGCCGTAACCTTTTCCGTTTTGTACGTACCTTTCTAGTAGGGCTATCGTCTTCACTCTTGTTGTGTAGTAAGAATCGTTGACGAGTCGGAGGAGGTGGCTGTGATAGGTCAGGCAGGTCGTCATCATCTTCGTCGACCTCTACTTGAGAGTACAACAAACGCTTTCGACGACGTTTTCGTATTGGTGGACTATTAAGACTTTCTTCTCTCGCATCACTATTGGCACTACCATCGCTCTTTCCACTTTCACTCGTCTCTACAGGGATGTATTCATCGTCACTATCATTGACTCGTTTTGAATTAGATTGGCGTTCTTTCGGCCGTTGCAATGAAGAGTGGTGTACATTTCGTCGGCCATTTGGTCGAAGATGAGATCGCAATGTCGTCTTATGCGGACGCTCATAAATTGGTGCGCGAATTGTGGCAAGCTCCTTGCGCTGGTTTTCTTCCTGCTGCAGTCTCACTCGCAGTTGGTCTTGTTTATATTGTCGCTGCTGCCTCAATTGCTCTTGATGCTGCAATGCCGTCAATCTTTCTCGCTCTTGTTGCGCTTGGAGCCGCTGGTGGTATTCCTTTTGTTTTCTTTGCAACACTTCATACGCTCGTTGCCGTTGTCGCTCGTGCTCGTGTACCTGTAGTCTTCGCTGCTCTTCTGCCTGATTTACCATACGCTGTTGCAGCTGTTGTAGCATTAGATGCCGCCGACTTTGCTCCAATAGTACCTGGCGTTCCCTCGCAAGCCTTCGTTGCTCAAATTCCTGTATCACGGTTTCTGACGGGTCTCCATTGGACGCTTCGACGGACGCAGGTGGATGCATTGCGTGTGCAGGTTGGACCACTGGCAATGCCGTCAAGTGTTCCGACTTGACAGGCTGGCGATCGGGCACAAGAGCTGCTTGCTGTAGCGGCTGCGACGCGATTTGATGAAGTGCTTGCATTCGGTGCAAACGATTGTAAAAATGCTGAAATTCAGGATGGAAAAGCCAGAGCTCGACCTCTGTCCGGTATCCTGAGAGGCTCCCTTGCTGCAAGCGAGCATGAAACGCCCAGGAATTGATAGTGTTGACATAAAACTCCTGCAGTAGATCAGGCGCAAATAACTGCACTACTTCCAATGGCAACCACGTCTCCATCCCAGTGCGCCAACGCGCAAAGACCAGCTCCCATCGTTGTCCTTCACTTCTAACGCACTGTACGAGGTCGAGGGCTTTAATCAAGTCCCCACGTGCCACACGAGGCATGTTGAGCACATTCTTCTTGACAAGATCATCGATGGTAAAGTTGTAGACGATACTTTTCGTAAACAAATCGCCCTGGGTGGACATGACGATAAACTTGCGCCGGAGTTCAAAGCGCGAGTACCAAAAGCGGCGCCGCGGGTCTGCGTGTATGTACAGTCGCTGTTTGAAAGCATGCGGAAGCTGAGAGCGAAACGTCAGGTCGCCGACACGTGGTAAGACTAAACGCATCTCGCGATCCTCCGGGAGCGCCGGGTACGCCTTGGACCGCATGTCCATCTTCGCGCGCACGGAGCAAAAATTTCGACGTCATAAATAGACAGGTTGCTGTCACTCGCGCGAGGGTCCAGGGTGCGATCCAGAGTGAGAATCCCATCCGACACAAAAACATGTCTCGTGGCCCGAGTATCAATCAGGAAAGGGACGACGAAAGTGATGGCACCAGGCTTCTCTATCCTTATCCTACCAATCGCGAGCGCGACGTGCGTGTAATGTTGCGTCGCCATACAACAGGCGTTGTGACCTTTGGTGACACGGCTGACGTGTGCACGGAAACCGATAGTGTGGATGTAGAGCTCATACAACAGGATGCGCTCAAGCAATTAATACGCCACGGCAGTGTGCTCTTTGCAGGTGGCGTGGCTGGCAGTGTTGGCAAGACGGTCACTGCACCGCTCAGTCGTCTTACCATTCTATTTCAGGTACACAGCATGGTATCTACGCGGCACACCGACCGTTTCTCACCCACGATGGGTAGTGCCTTTACTAAAGTCTTGAAGAATGAGGGTGTGCTAGCTTTTTGGAAAGGAAACGGTGCCAGCGTTTTGCATCGATTCCCGTACTCGGCGGTAAATTTCTTTACGTTTGAAATGGTCAAGAACAGCATTATTGCGCAGAATCACCCGGCCTTTGCCTACAATTCGTGGACTACCATGTTTGTCTCGGGGGCGCTAGCGGGTGCAACGGCCACAGTGGCTTGCTACCCGATCGACCTCATTCGAACGCGATTGGCAACGCAGCTTAATACAGACATTCGCTACACAGGCATTCGGCATGCTGTGCTGCGGATTAGTACCGAGGAAGGCATCTTAGGACTCTATCGTGGCATGGGTGCGACGCTTATGGTCACAGTTCCAAATCTAGCTGTAAATTTTACACTCTACGAATCGCTCAAGGACTCTGCACGATTGTTTCGCCGCAATCAAGTACTTGCAGGGCTCACTGGTGTCGATCGGGAACAATCTGCAGAGGTGTATGACAATACGCCAATGTGCGTGACAGACACGCTCGTGTGCGGTGGTGCGGCCGGCATCGCTTCGTCATTGCTAACATTTCCTATTGACGTGGTGCGCCGCCGGTTGCAGATCTCTGCTATACATGCTAAGACTGCTGGCATCAAGCCGACGCCCTTGGGCATTGCATCGGAATTATTTCGGTCTCAAGGCGTTCGTGGATTCTTTCGTGGGTTGACACCGGAGCTCATGAAGGTTGTTCCCATGGTGGGCATTACTTTTGGCACGTTTGAGCGGCTTAAAAAGCTGCTTGTGACGGATTAGATTTGAAGCGAAAAACAACGATTTAAAAGCTAGACGTATGATTGTTTGTGAGTCAATGGTAGGATTAGCGATACAAGAACTTGTGTAAAGTATAAAGTGCTTGGGAACAGAATTAAAAAAAAGTAAGGGCTGTTTAATCTTCTGCTCCATAACCTCGCGCTGCGGACCAATCTGTCTTGCTTGTCACACATCTCCTTGCACAGAAGAAGTATGCAAGAAGATGTGCGACCTTTTTGTGACAATATTGACTCAGAACTAAGTACCAATTTCTAAGAACATCACGTGATCTATGCCACACAACATGGTAAAATCACCAACTAGTGAGTGCTGGGTTTGAGTACCCCTCTAAACTTCTCTAATCTGAACTTGGGCCTCTTTAATAGAAATTAGGTCTAGGGGCTTTCTACCTATCAGACATCACCGTGGTGACTTGTTCTGCTTCTCAAAAGCCTACACAACAAATTATATGGCGCAAAGATTGCTTCAGCTTGCAGATCTCTGGCCCTATAGTGTAACGTCAAGGTCTGATAAGGATACAACATCCTTAAGACACGAGGTGCACTCACATTATCACGCGGCATACCGGCGTTAGTAAGCTATGCTGACTAGCGACAATTCAGTCACACTCGTGCGTGTGTCCTCTCTTAAAAGTGAGCAGAACAAAGTTCAATTGAGTACGACTTCCGAATTATGATTGGAAGCGTACGGTTCACACCACGAGCAACCAGCTCAGAAGAATATTCTTCATACTCCGTGCTCATCTGAGCCCAACAAATGCAAGTTGAGCGTCGCAAACCACGAGCTCGCGACCAACAAGCGCTCTTGCTGCGCATTGCACGCACTCCATCTCCGCTTTTCGAACAAATGCTAGTGCGTGGTGAGCCAAAGTATAATAAATACCGAGATGTGACGCAAGAGACGAAGTGCAGTCAGATCATTTGGAATACTAAAGTATAAAAATTGATTAGTCGCCATTTCCTGCAGCTCAATACCAATCCATGGTGCGTGCAGCTTCAACGCTAAACACAATGACAAGTCGTACAGCCATATGGACCATCGTCGGTGATTATCGTGAAGTGGAACAATTTCAGCGAAACAACGTTCGCGGACGGATTTAAAGCTTGTGTCTGACGAGCCGTCCGTGACCACGTGAGAGGCTACGTGGGGTACCAAAATTGTTTTGACATCAAAGCTTTGGCCTTGACAAAGGGCCAATGCGACTTGTGCAGCACTAAGAGCCGTCTTTTCAACATTTGGTTTGTAAATGTTTAAAGACTCGATGCCAGTTATGTGAGCTGCACCAATTGTTCTCGCGCCTCATTAAACGCCAGGAAACGACAAAAGGCTTTTCAAGTGCTGGCTCAAAAAAGTACAGAGGTTATACCCTCTACGAGTTCGCTTGTATAAAGTTCAGCTGTTTATTGCTGACGAGCTTTCGTTCTCTGACTTCTGATCCGCAACTTTATTCTTCACTAGCTCTAGTTGTAAAAGGATCATCACCCCAAAAGGGTGCGCTCATGGCCTTAGCAACTACAACCACAGCAATAAAATTGTATTTTGTCAAAGACGTTGATCATTGCAGTCAAAAGCGTTACGGCGTTATAAAGACCGCGCGAAGTAAGACCTCGATCTTACATAAGTTTTGAATTGAAAATTTCCCTTTCACTAGATAGATAATTGGTTTTGTCCATGTCGACGGTGTTGCACAAGGATACCTTCTGCGTAGTGATAACGTTCGCCTTGGTCCGGAAAGAGCGCTCGGAAATTGTTTCAGCATTAAGCGACGGGCTACGTGGTCTTTGTTGTGATAAATCTCGCAAGACCTCTAGAAATAGTAGCATATAAGCTGGCTATCTTTGATGCTGACGAGTTGACTGTCTTTGACAATACATGTACCACCGCTCCAAAGTCTGTGGTTGATTTCCGAGCCTTAGGCGCGTAGTTACACTAGAATGAGAACTTGTTGATTGGTTGGCATTCTGGCTTGTTTAAAAGCTGTACTGGACATGGTCATCGATGCACAACAGTAGCGACGTTTCTCGCCGTGTGTGATTCGACATTTGTTTCACGATAGAAGCTCGCTTTTTAGCCTTTGTTCAAAAGTGTGACTGATAACAATTTGAGCAGCAAGCCATTCACAGACCAGTAGTCAGACTGACCGAGCGAGTCGAGTCGCTAAATAGTGAGTAAGTAAACATGCAGAGGAGTTTGAGCAGCATGCCCCCACATGTCAAATTTGCGTTGAAAATCGATCTCCATGCTTCATTAGGCTACTTGTCACTCTACAGGTTTGAAGTAAGCTGTCCTTTAGACTAAATTGCGTCCACTCTCATCGTCCATCAAAAAATCGTAGCCAGATAAAGCTTAGTGTACGCGCATGATATTTCTAAAAGGATGCAAACACACCCAGTGCTTTATGCTGGCTTACCGAATCCGTATTGTGACTCAAAATAGTTGAAGGTTGAGGCTTTGGTACCGAGTGATTAGCAGATACAACCACGAGAGCCTGACACAAAAGTTGATAGATCGTCTGAGTCGAGCGACGTTTTGCGGGTTTACTAGGCCTGGCAAAAATTTTGGCAGCCTGAGCACTAGATCAATACTAATAAGCTTTTAATAAGGTAGTGTTCCAACTCGCTTACCAGCGATGCGGCTGCTTTCAGCAAGTATTTACTTGTCGGAATACTTTGCACGTGCGATTATGCACGCATACTACCTCGTACATTTTGGGTCACCAACACGGAATATATACGTCTTCTCTAAGTCGGAGTGACAGCCAAGCGATGTATCGTGGGCCTCACAGCAAGCATGGTTTAAGTTATCAATCGTAAGGAGCCACTACACTCTGGGTCACCTTGCTCAGAGCTATTATGAGAAAGCCCAATTTAATTGAGAGCCCATGTGATTTAATTTTTCAGAACCTTGTCCGACTTGTACACTCATTGCTCTTTAGAGCGTTACGCATAGTTAAGCATGTGTCCTGTCCCGCATACGCTCCACGGATTTAATTCGATACAGACGAAGCCAGTCTCGTGACATGAGCTAGCTTGTAGTATAGACGATACGGTAAAGCATTAGCCAAAGCATTCCAAACTTCTGACCTGTACTTCTCTCTCCTCAAAAAGGAGAATCACTTAATCAATGTCTGTTAAAGGTGAGACACCGTGTTGCGGTCGGTAACGATGCGGCATCAGTATAAATCACAAACAGATTGTGAGCCCTGGCTTGAAAAGAGCCTACATCTTCGCGAGTACCTGTCTGTCATTAGCAGAAAAAAAAATTCTTCTCGAGAGCTTAAGTTTGCTAAAATTTGAGCAAAATAACTCGATCTTGTTTCTCGATGCATGCATTCAGCTTCGTGATGCAGACGGCATAAATTAACGCGTCACAGACCACGCTGAGCGGTCGTTTTGGATTCGGCAAGAAAAGTTTTGGCCTTTGTATCCGACTTTCTTACGCTGTCCAGCTTCTCATTATATTCTTTTTAACCTGGTTTGTGTCAAGTAATACAGTGACCTCATAACCTCTGCATACTTTGCACTATACTTTTGTAGATAATTGGCAAGGTCAAACCAGCTCCACGAGCATTTCTGTTTCTATTAAATATGGCCGATCCACAATAGTCTTTATCTTACCGGAATCTGCCTAAAGGCCATGCTTTTGATACGGCATTCTGAAAAGATATTTTTTCCGCTGCATAAGCGTGAAACTTCTTGTGCAATTTTCTCGTGCATTGTATACATACTGGCTTTCCGCGTTTGTCCTTTTGTGCTTGAGATGAAATTGGTAATAAATTATGTGTGTGAAACCCCTGGGTGGACTGAACGATTGTGCCACCCCGAGGATTGATTGTCGCAGGTGCGTTCGAGTTCCCTTTAAGGCATGACAAATAATACCGCTCGGAAAGCTTAGCGCGGTCAATGATATGTCACTCTATCGCATACACCCGTTGTTAAAGTCGAGTGTGCCGTGATATTGTACATATCAAAATGTTGTTTATCAACACTTTCTATAAGCAATTTGGTGTATGTGCTTTCTTAAAGCGCCTTCGACTATCTCGTTGCCATTCGGCTTTGTTACACAGAATGTTTTCGTGAACTGAAGGAATCGCTTGCACGAGAAATGTGCCAAAAATGTAACACTGCTTCTATAGTAGCGACCACAGCAGTGTCACGCCATACTTGGCTTCAAACGCTTTGTCCTCTTTGATGTCAAATACCTCTATTGATGTTGTTGCCGGAAGCGGGTACATCCTTTAAATCCTTATCAAAGATGTTAAGAATCCGATTAACGTCTTAGATTCGTAAATTCTCTTTTTGCACTCAGTGCCTTCTGTCGATACTTGCCTCGGCACTTTGATTTTCCTGGCGTTAAGCAAGTGCTGCTTTCAATGGATATCATTCAGTAGTTTATATGCCATCCTACATTCTGATGTATTTTTCCTCGACGCTTTTAGTGTCCATTCATGATATATAATGCACGATACTTTATGCGATTTGCTCCACTTGTCACACCGGCATGTCATAAAGAAAGAGTGCAAAATAGTACTTTGCTAGGAGCAAAGTTTTTAGCCTTGTGACTCGACCCAGGGTTTTAGCACTCCAGCGATGCCATACTCAGAATGTAGTGATAAAACTAAAATCAAACAGAGTTCAAAGCCAAAAGCCTCACACCTGATCCTCCGGGAAACCAAGTGCAACATTCTTGCTCCTATCAGCAAGTGGACAGTGACAATGTTCTGTTGGTGTGTTTGCATAGCCTTGATATACAGATGATTTCGTTTGAAAGTAGACCGCGCCCATTGCCTGAAGTCGACGAGGACAATCCATAGCCTACTTGACTTCTACGGCTGCATCAACAACTAGAAAGCAGGCTTGCAAGCACTATTTGTGCTCTGGAGCTAGAAACACTTTAAAGCCAAGCCCTACCGACCTACACCTCTTCGGATCACAATGGATTCTATATCTTTTCTTGCAGGCTACCTTGCGGTATACCTAGATGACTGACTGGCCGTGGAAATTAAATTTCAGAACGGTGGCACGCTTGGCACGGGAAGGACGAGGAGTCTTTGAGGTAGACGTGTTGATGGTAGATGGACACCAAAATTGCGAATGGTGGGTATCACCGCAGAAAATGTTTTGACAAACGCATGTGTGCCAGTCTGATGCTCCGAGGTCCGCCTCGTCTTTACTGGCATAGCTGAGATTCATGGAGACGTTAAATTGCGCTGCCTTCTACCCATAACGTCGAAATCGGCATTTGTCACCACTTCCCATAAGTAATCGGTTTGACTATCGTTCGGATCGTGCCCGCGCTTAGTTCGTATATTAAAAAGGTGCTGGTAAGTAGAATCAGTTGAAAAGTATATTAATCACACTATTAATTCCCTTGGAATCATCGACGTGTCTGTCCACTCGTTTATCTCGGACTCCCATGCGGCGATGATAACGTTCGAGAAGCTTCGCTTGTCCGTTCAAGAACATTCATACCTTATCACGTCACATCAGATGTCTCGTCGCTTGGTCGTCGTCGACCCATCTTCGGTGGTGACTATCAAGTGATCGACCAACAACAGTGCTCCTCCCAACAGGTGACCTGCGTCGTCATATATATTTTTTGGTATAAAGACAGCTTGTGTCTGCATAAGTTTAGGGTGGCTGCCCGCGTGATATAGTACCGCGTCAAATTCGGCTTAATAGTTTAACGTGGCTTCGTAGATGCCTTAATGCAAGAGTGGCTTGCACTTGGTATAGGAGGGCCCTCCAATTTTGTTAGCAAAATCTTTCAACAAAGAACTTCTTCTGGAGTTGGGTGAACCGACAAAATGTTACAGAATAGGTGCCAAATGCATACCTGTATACAATAATACTATACCCGTGTTGCCGCCGAGTTTAAGACCAGCTCATGGGCTTTCTACCGGTATGATAGCCTCTGTTAATGAGCCGTTGTATTACCCCTGGAACTTCTCTGTCAGGCCTCACAAGACATTGCATACTTGGCCACCCATCTGTACACGTGGGTCCTCCAATTTTTGGGAAAAGCTTTTTTTTCGATCTGTGAGCCTGCAAATTGGATAGGACTTCAATGCATCGTCGTTCGAAAAAGCCAAATTTGCCGGATCCACTCCAAAGTAAAGCTTACCGTCTGCCCACTCATAGCAATGCAACTACGATCGCTGCAGAGGAATAGATATTTGACTTTGGCATTTTTGCTTGTGATCGAAACAGCACACTAAAGCTAATCCATTAGGCTAGAGAACTTTGTTCGTTGACAAAGCTTTTCATCAGGCGGATCATGGTCTATCTTGCGCGAAGGCATTAAGCTTGTATTCAGCACAAGTAATTCAATCTTTTACGTATGATAGCTATCTCGTATTTATTTGAAAAAAGTGAGGAGCATTTACCGCCAATATCAGGATTGACTTGTCTGATTTGCTCACAAACCGCTTTAAGCCAAGACAATAATGCGCTTACGGGTTATCTGAGCGTGATAATGGCAAGCAATCTTATGTCATTAAAGTTTGTTCCATTCGGCGCCCTGAGCCACCATAAATGACTCTCTCGTGTCCGTCTAATCCGAGCTACAATAAAGCGTAAGCGACGGCATAGTCGCAAACGACAATAGAACGCTTTGGTTTCCTCGGCAAGGCCAAAACAAGAGCTTGCTGAAGTTCTTACTTGATGCCATAAACAGCATCTTGGTGGTTATACTTTCAGCTCCCCTCGATATCGTTTCTTAGATCCTTTTGCAAAATCTGCAATGCCAGCACTGTTTTTGCGCAAATAATTATCTAAGCCTTACTACTTCCTTAAATTTATTGGAAGGATTAGCGTTGATCAAGATGAGAAGTCTCTCATCATGGCTGGGTGGGAATCATTAAGGGGCCAAAATCTTCGCTACAGATCCTTCTTTTGGCATGTCATTCATTGATCTCATGCTCTTGAAACCTTTTTCAGAGGGGATAAGTGAGCCTTTGCAGCCTACTAGAATAGCTATGGACAAATGTATCGTCAAAATATGGCAGGGTGAAATCTCGTAATGATCGAAAAATAATGTGACGAAACGAGTTAAGGTTTGATACTTTCCACTAGTTACTTTCATGACACGCTGCTAATTATTTTAAAGATCTTTCCGACTGTTTAGCCATCTACTTATTCCAGTGCGCACATTCGCGCTTGTTGTTAAGCAGCACGTCCTCCCCCATAATGAGGCATGAGCTATTCGCCTCTATTCATTTAGATGTTAAGCAGAGTAAGTCAGTGACGAGCGTTCGTGAAATTCCTTGCGTTCCCCACCAAAATAACACCGGACAAAAAATCGACCTCGTGCGAGGCACAAAGTACTATCACAGGTAATTGCCATTGCTGCGAGATTTAGGTCTCTATACCTACATTCAAGTAATTTTCTGATAAAGGATACCAGATCTATGGGATCTTTCGGGGTCTCCGAGCTCAGACGCAACTTCTGCTACGTTGTCATTGGATTGGCTACTCGAGATAACTTTCTGCGCGCCTTCTCAATTTAAGGTGTTATAAACTTCGTCACACCTAGAAGCAACTAGCATGGCGGGATTATATAGCACCTTCTATAGGGAAGGCGTGCAGTAGATAGCACCGTTGACTATCCAATCTTTGGTGGTCAATAAGTTGGATGTAGGATTTTTGTTTGCCAAAAAATGATCCTATTTATGATTTTTACAGGCATTTTTGCAATTTTTAGCGTACCTCACTATGCCAAAATCGATAGGGCCTAGATAGGAGCTTTTAAGTCCTATTCAAGGTGTTGGTCACCAGATATGACAGTTTTTCTATGGCTCTGTTTAGCGGGAAGATAGCATTAACAGAAAGGTTCTGTTTTGCAGTTCGCTATAATGGAAAGCAAGCTTATTGTGTGGTCCACTGCTTGTGACCGATCTTCGGATTATACTGTGCTCGAATCAAAGTGAGACAGTGCCGTCGACGCTCGCGCATAGCCGAAGCACCAGAGACAAATTATATCACAGTGGTAGTCTACATCACTAGCCTTTCAAACTTTTTTGAGTGTGGGGCAGGAATATCTAAATTTTCTTCCTTTTACTTCTTAAAAAATGAATTTTAAGAGCAGATAATCTACTTCTTGATCAAGCTAATGTAATTTGACTTTCTGAATACTTATTTTCTACCGAAAGCTTGCCATAACTTAAAATTCGGAAATTATACGTACCAAAAGTAACGGAAATGCAAAAGTTTCGACATGCGATGTGCTAATCACCCTTCGGTGCCGTGCACCATCGCAATAGTGAGCTGCAGCATAGCAAACACGTTGTATTCAACCACTACTTCGCTAATGAAAAAAGTAAGGGTTTAACGGGTTGCATTGCAGCGAATCCTCGCGATCTCACCTCGAGAAATGTGCAAAAACGGATATTCCAATGCAATAGACTACTTTCAAGTAAATCATTTTTTAAATTTCCAAGGAGCTTACGCCGTATAAAGAACCTCTTAGATGATTAAGTTCGTCAGCACTTTCCAGCTAATAGCAACCATCGCGACTCCAGCGGTGGGTGTCAGTGGAATTAGTGTCAGGCTTGAAACGGCATCACCTGATAGATCAACGAACCTCCCGGAACTCTATATTTCACCCGAAACAGGGCCTCAAAATGCAATTTCTAGAGTGGAATTGGCGTCATCTGGTCAATCCAGCAACCAAGATAGGAGCGCTGAAGGATTTTCAGGCAGTAAAAGCCAAGTCATGGAAACTGGTGATGTTGGTTCTGACAGCACTACAAGCCCACTGCTCATAAAGGGCAATCGATTTTTTAACTCCGTCACGGAAAACTACTTTGCCATCCGAGGCGTTAATTACTACCCTAGACCCAACACCGGACCACTCGACAAAAACAATCTGGACCTTTTTTCCAGCGAATTCAAGCACGTTTGGCAACGAGACTTGCCACAGTTTACGGCACTTAAAGCGAACGTGATCCGACTCTATGCTGTTGATCCAGATGTTGACCACAACGACTTCATGTGTGCGCTGCAGGCCGAAGGTATCTACGTGATCGTGGATCTTGGAGCTAATTGTGAAGGCTGCGAGATCACGGCTCATGCTGCGCCC
>RCHQ01000405.1:0-24956 GCA_003676415.1 Plasmopara muralis
CCCATGTTCCAGTATGTAAAATAATACCAGACGTAGTAGCACATGATCTGATAGATGTAAAAAAGCGTGAAAAATTCTTGTGCAATGGAGACGAGTAGCGATGGCATTGCAACGTCAACAGAATTGGAGCCGACAGTGTTATAGCGGTACTTCGCTTCACCATCCGAAAGACCGCATGCTTCTAGTTGCATCTGAGCGTAAGTGTGCCCGAGTGTGACTGCACCCGGTACAAAACGCTGTTCAGTATCTTCGTAGACGTACCGGAGATGCTGAAATTCGACATAACGAAGGCCATCAACCTCGAAAACTGGAACTGTCTCCCGGTAGCCACTAATTTTACCCTTAGACGCGAAAAAGGCCTCAATTCTGGCAACAAAGTCCGACACCCCCGATCGATCAGCAAGCAAGACTTTGGTGTCATCACGCTTGAGCATGTAGACAAATTCGCTCTTGTCAAGTGGCACGCTAAGGCGGAAGAAATTCAAGATACGGTCTTGTATTGCCACGATCACGACAAACCAAATAGCCGTAATGACCCAAACAATGATAAAAACAAGGGCATTATCTTGTGAAGGGTCGAATAGTGGCGGACTAAAATTTCCGTAGTAGTCGCAAATGACAACGATCAAGAGCACATTTAAGCCGAGTGAAGCCAAGACGACACACCCAAAGACAACATTGCCAATGTACGAGTTGGAAAACCCCGTCTGGAAAACCCCGTCAGCAGTGTCAAACTGCACTTGAGGGTCCGACATGCGCACACTGGTGTGACAATCGAGTATATTTCCCGCAAGAGATCCCGGTGACGTCGAAGTAGCGCTAATTAGTTTCTTGTTCATCTCACTCACTGACTTGTTGATATTCTGCATAAAATTCTTGTAGACGACCCACCCACCAAGGATAGCAAAGAAGGCAACGTACAAGAAGTAGACGGTAACCAACGTTGCCTCCGTGTACGTAGTAAATCGAGGCGGAGTACTTAGCGTCGTGGTTATACATTGGTTCATCAAGTCCGAGTCGACGGTGTCGCCGCTGAGCATGATACTATAGCAAATGGCACCACTCGGAAATGTAGCATTGTTGTTGCGGACATTGGCTGCGTGTGTCCAAAAAACTGAGCTGTTTTGAGAATCTGCTTCTAGCGATGAATTGGTATCCGCACACTGCAGTTCTTCCGTCAAAGCGTCCGTTACGGGGTCCACCACGGCTTGTAATCGACAAACAGTGCTTGGATCATCGTAGTAGAACTCGGGCGTGCTCGGACGGTACATTGTGTATGGAAAATTGACTTGGCGCTGCTGATTCCAGCCATCGACATAGTACGACTCGTAATCCCCGCCGAATGGTCGGTTATACTTCGTGTACACCACCTTAGTTGACTCTGAGTATTCACAACAGTAATATTCAGGGGTATGCCGGACCGGACACGCGACAAAGTCCATTTGGTCGGCTGCCGCAGCGCGCACTTGAGCAGGTGCAAGCACGGCCAGTGCCAGCGGTGGAAGGAGCGTTAACTTCCAGCGGAGCATTTTCAATATGGGATGGACACAGAAACTAAAATAATTTAGCGAAGGACTATGTCAGTTTTCGGTGCGTGATCCGATGCAAGTTGAAAAATGATATGCGTCCCGACATGCTCCCGTGTCGTGGTTTCCAGCTGTGGATCTGCAGCACTTGTCTCGTGTACTCCAGTGGGTGGCTTCATATCCAAAACGGCTACCTGTGTCGTTTGCAGCAGTACTAATAGCAGACAGGCGTTCATTCGTGGACGATGGGTTTCGCAGCTGCGATGGAAGGCTGGCTACTTATACCGTAGCCGCCATTTAGTCGACAGGTGCTCCCTAGATGGTGAACCAGATGCTGTCAATTTTCCAAAAATGCAAACTCATGTGATTTGTTGTCTCGCAACACTACGTACGACTAGCGCTTTTTATCAATTGTTGAGCTAACTTCATTGGTCTAAAGGGTTCTTTTGCAGCCTCCCAATGGAAGTATTAACCAACAGGCGTGACTCTTAAAGTAAGTTTTGTATGGGATGACCCAGAAACCTCCGCAAATGTGGTGTGCGCTGTCTAACGATTCGTGGTAGCACATGGTGGACAGTCCATTTTTTAGTGAGCATTTAAGTACCTTTGCAAACTGTTTAAGGATTGTACTTGTAGCAGACAGGCGTTAATTCCTGGATTTTTGGGTTTCGCTGCTCTCGTAAGTTGAGAGTATCGGTCCACTGCTGTATGCTTGTCTGGCTTTTAAACCGCAACTAAGTCGACGGATGCCCTCCAAAGCTCACTCATAAAATGCTATCAATTACCTAGTTTTTTAAGTTGAGCTTTCATAATTTGTCGTCTCTGAACATTACGTACGACAAGCGGCATTAATGAATTGTAAAGATAATTATTTAGCCCTTAGGGCTTGATTAGCCTCGTTGTCGAAGTAGTGTGAATCTTTTCTTACGATATTGCGATATTTGAATCGCTATCACCGAGATAACTACCCCCACAAGTGCGAGGTGCTGGCAATTGCGCCTACCAGCGATTTTTGGAGGGTGAATTGCTCATCCATGCGTTTCTAGCGTAATTAGTATTATGTAGATTAGCTCGGCTTCGTGTTGATGTGGCCAATTCGACAGCTAAGTGACAGTCTTATCAGCAGACAGGCGTTATAAATTTCGCAGCTGCGATGGAAGGCTGCATGAACTCGTAAGTTATTAGTCACCATCTCGTGCGTCCACATTTTCAGGCGCCGTCTAGCGGGGAGCTCGGCGAGGGCTGTCGATAACTTAGTCTTCAATTTTGTTTGCTCGTCCATGTTTGTCGTCTCAAACTAAACACTACGTCCGACAAGCGCTCTCTGTTGATTATTAGGCTGTACTCGTAATTTCTATTACAGCCTCCCGGTGGAAAGAGCAACGGGCGTAATAAAGACAGATTTTGGGTGGCCATCACTGTTTTAAATTTGGAAGACGATTCACGATATTTTTTTCGAAGTTACATCATTGGGATTGCAAGTCGAGCAGTTAGTAACGATATTGGTCACCTTTAGTACCTGTTTGACTATTCGCCTACATGCAGGTCAGCCACGATACGCAGCTGCGACAGTAGGGTACTATACTCGGAGTCATTGGGTACTTTGCAGCTGCGCATTAATATTCCACATACGTTTACAATTTAGCTGGCATCTTGTGTTTGTCATGCATATTTATGTACTACAAAATAATCACTGTAATCACAAATATTAAATGCTGGGTAGTGCATGACAATAAAACGGCATATAAGTATCAACATTAGGTTGTCACTTACTTGCGGTGATGCCGATGATAGCGATGCGAGGTTTAAGCGATTAAGCGTGAGTATTAAGGAGTAGAAATTGTTGGCCAATCTCTTAAAGAAACATATTTTGTTTAAGGGGCCCAACATCAAGAAGCGCTTAACATTGTCGGCGTAAGCCTATCATGAGCGTGCCTTACCACACTCTTCATTGTCATCTATGACGAAGTCGTCATTAGCACGCTGATATCGCAGGGTGTAATTGCGCGATTGCGTTAGACTCACCAGCCTTGAGCTGCCGTGAAGGGCTTTGCCTCATTTCGTATTGAGAGGTACTTGCAGTGAGTTATGCTCTCGTTACATATACAGATTATGCATCGCTGCGCACCGTAACACAGGGATGTCTTGCCTCTTGCAGAAAACGTACTTCCTATTTGGAGCATAATTGTATAAACCAGGAAAGCAGCATGCTTTGACTGATGTGTTATGCGTTGCTCAGACTCTAAACTAGCTCATATTTCCCGTCTGTAGTGAATCTTCTCCGTACACGCAAGCGCAAATTAACATTGCGTAGCTCTTCTAGAGGCTTTGGAAGCAAAAAGCTAAAGATGCAGACCGAAAGTTGTTGAAATGTTAAACGCGAGGCTACAGCGCCTTTTGGCATAAGCCAGGCTATTGTATTGCAGCACTGATCAAAAGACTCATCCTGTTCTACTTCCACATCAGAAGAGTTTAAGTTATCGTTTATGTTCTCTATAGGCTTACATTACACCGCCCGACGATTGTCTCGGTCGATAAAAGCACGTATCGCTTAATAAGCATTCCGATTCGCTCACGACAAGCTAGTTGTCTGGTATGCCGAGGGGAAACGTCAAAGCCAAGTAGGCGTGGAGAAGCCTGCTGTAAAACCGTCGAGCCTCGGAGAAAACCAGGTGGTAGACAGGACTTAGCCTTATCAGTGGGGAACCGGTACTTATTGGCGAGATCAGCCTGAATGATTGTTTTGCTTGAGCTAGACAAACTTTCCATGAAATAGCTCAAAGCGATTAATAATCTGAGCGAAAGAAAAGGAATTAATAGACGATACTCAAAGTGTAAATCAAATGCTAAGAGCTACCCACAAATGCAGTGACGGCTTACTACAAGACTCAAATGCGCCCGCACTTCATCAAACCATATTAAGCCCTCGCCAAAGAAGTTTAGCCTATACGCTAGATCTCTTTAAAGGACGCGAACGGAACTGTGGGGGCGTACCTAGCCGTATTACAGGTGAGCGCAGAATCCTTGTATCGAGTCATGTGCTGGTACATCCACGATAAACTGACCAATCGGTCGGTCTTAAACAGATCCTGAATACGGAGTGTTTTGTACCTGAAGCTAAAAAAACATTTCGGCATCCTCAGACATTCTAGAAGGTGCGAGTATCATAGGTACGGTATGCAGTACCGGCACTGAGCTTCCGCTCTTTTAAGCCGCCGAAAGAGCACAGTACCTGGCTCGTTCGGCTGCGCGTGCCTACTCTGAACGTTTGTGAAAGCCAAAGTTCCAACGCCAAATGCACCTGTACCCCCTAATGAAGACTATTTTACGATCATAATCATCTCATCAGAAATAGCCGTGTATCCTTCTTACGGATATAGAGGCAAACGAAATTCATTTCGCTGGGACTGCGCGTCGTGCACTTATGCCTTAAGCTTTGACTTATTGGCACAAAGCTTGAAACATTTCTTCAGATTGTTTCTACAGTAGCAATGTTTTTTCAGCTCGCTTCAAATCTATCTTGGCTGTGCGTATTTAAAATAGCCTATTCAGCCATGTTGTCGTGCACGTGTCACATATTTTTGACACAAAAGCTCTGAACTGTGGGAAGGCTGATATCTGTAAGCCGCTCGGTGGCATTAGTGGAACGTAAGGTTCGGATAATGCATGGTGGCTCTGTGGCATTAGGTTGCAACTTTTATCTCAAGCGATCAGCTTGCAGAGCGATGCAACTTTGCCTCGAGACTCGAATGCCAGTCGGACAAGACCTGGAGAGCAGCGTCCGGTGCATGTCTTGGTGAAGCCAGTCAAGATCATCAGCGTCATCTACTGAATTGCTTTAGCAAAATGGTCTCTCGAGGGATATCACAGCTAAGAGCACGTATGTTGCTGTGAGATCGTTCTCTTTCTATTTTCCTCGGTAGAGGGGAAGGTATGTGAAGTGCATTTCCACGCATCGCCGTCCCCAAGATCTCTTTTATTATCTTGTGATGTAGAAGAAGACTTCTCACTCCAAGAACTCATGAAAATTTGAGACCCTAGTTTGGCGAGACATTCAAGTCATCAGCACTTTGATTTCTAAATTAGCGTATTCAATAAAGTAACGCTTTCCACCGCTAATGTTGGAGACGCTGAGGTACCAGCCGATCTCATTCTGGAGCCACTAGCAACAACTGCAAACGCAGTGCTCACGGAATCAGGATGCTGTGGATGCAGGTCACAAGACACGACATCAGTTGGATGTCGACGGTATGTCTTGGTTAGGCAAATATGTACGCTTCAATCGCACACTGACTTTCTTGAAGCTGTTGCGCAATGCTAGAAAAGTATGCAACTTCTAGCGGATAAAAAGCTCGTGAATTGTCTGCTTTAATCGCGTAAATAGGTTTGTAGCGAGCAAACGGTGGAAGCATGCTGCCTCACCATCTTGGTGTATCCGCGCGCATACCGTGCAATACGTCTTCGACAGCGCGATATACTCGCTTTGTCAGATTACCCGTCTGCGGATTGGACATGACCAGCTTGATGTCATTACATAAAAAGTATTCTTTAAATAGAGCTTGTAAGGCGGGCGTCTTGATCAACCGGTCGACAAAAGCCACGACGAGCTTGCGGCCGTATATTGCGAGTATTCTACCCACTGGCACACTTTGCACGTGCGCGGCTTGCTTATACAGCTTAAATTGAATAACAAATTCATAGACATATTCGAATATATTGCTTTTAAAATTCAAAAATCAACGAAACGACAACCTTTATAAGAAATAGAGGATCTAACTAAAAATTGTTGATCCACGCCACTAGAAACTAATACAAACGGTGGGTCACCGTATTAGTGTTTATATACAACAACCTCGTTTCTATCGAATGATTGCTGGAAATTTCCCGTCACTTTAGAGACTTTGGCAGAGCTACATACATGTCATCTTGAAAACCGAATCAAATTCGATTCAAATGAGGTCACAGTAGTGACATAAGCCAGCCCATACTTAGAGCGACGCAATACCGCGTCCACCAAAGCAAACTGCTTTCATGCCTTAAACAACCTCTCGAAATTATACTTCGCAAGAAAGGAAAGCCACTAAGCCCTTATGCGCGAAATTGAACCGACTCATATAGCAGCTTTAACATGCCAGCAGAATTATCCAACATGCCCCAGTTGAAACTGAGCGACCGTTTCGGATCCGGCAAGGCCACGATCGGCGACTGTAACAGGCTTCCCTTGACTTTGTCGAATGGCTCTTGGTGTCAAACACCATATTTTGCTGTATATTTTTGGTATAGGCCTAGCTACTTCTGTTTAATATGCTCAGTACATGAGCAGAAGAAATGACCAGGATGAGCCACTTCCTAAAACCATTATAGCCCAATAGAGACTACATATTCGCAATAGTCTTTACCTTAGCAGAATCTGCCAAAAAAAAATCGATAAAGCGCTTTCAAAGTACCTATCTGCGCCTAAATTGCATTCATCTGCATAATTGGGAGCTTATTTGTACGCATTCTCTGCAGCACTATTCGCAAAAGAACAATTTGATGTCACCCATTCATTTTGATAGAATTATCAACATAGTGTGTTTATGTATACGGCTATGGGGAGTTAACAATTGCGCCACCAGAGGATTAAACGTCCTTAGGATATGGACAATCGATTCCAAAACATACCGCTTGGCTGAGTGACCGCGGTCAAAGATATGGCACTCGTTGCAACGATGTATATGTAAGCTAAGTCAAGCGTAGTGTACTTTGTGACTCCTGTCATGTGTTTAGCAACTCTTTACAGATACTGGCGTCTATGCCGGGATGGAGCTAATTGTAGGCATGAACGGCGCGCTACTTGTCGTTTGGCTTTTCGACACAGAATATTGGCGTCGAGTTAGGGGTATACTAATCTAAATCGTTCTTGCCTCATGTTTCTCACCGAAGAAACCCTTACAGCGTCATAATTCTATTTTGGTAAAGGCACATGCTGTGTCACACAGACTTTCTTGATACCAAGTCAATTCATGGCGTACATCTTGATCAGATGGTAACGCCGAAGACTGGTCTCGCGCGACCCCGTCCTAGCATTGTTTTTGCTATCGATCAGATGGATCATTTAGATTCATATATTTACTTTGTACACTAAGTCAGTCGATTAGAAAGCGGTCACGGAGTGATTGAGGGGTTTAGTGAGGAAAATGAACGTTGCGGCCGCTCGTGAGCACGTGATACACGTCGCGCGGACGATGAGACGAATTGCAGGCTCGCGATCCGGACTCGAATGTCGTCGAGAAGATCTTCACCGTCTGCTAGAAATGCTTGCGGGTCGTGATCAACCGTGAGGCTTAGGCCTTGTTTACTTTAAGCAGAGAAGTTTCGATGCGCGTGCACTTCAAGCAGTCAAATTGTCATCCCACGGCATAAAACGCTTACGCCAAGATGACGTGCGACCATTAGAATGGCTTGCGTCTTTTGCCTGCTTCGGACCCCGACAATGCACCAGGGTCGAAGGACAAGGCAGTCAGCTGATCTGCAAATTGTGTCTGAAATACTCGTGTGGACTTGAAAGAAATGGTATCAAACACAACGTTGGTGTGTCTGAGTAATGTCGGATAGACATTATTGTTTCGAGGAATGTTCTGAGGAGAATGGACTCGTGGAGTCCATAATTTTGGTGATGGATAGTGTATAGGGGCTACACAAACCCGATATGTGTCTTTCACAGCAACCATGAAGTACAACTGGTATAAGTCTCGGGTGCTATTTCTGACATACGCCGCATGATGTTACGATATACGCGATTGTACTCAAAATATTTACATTTTGCAACTTCGCAGCAGGGATGCAACACAACGGATAAACGACACGGCAGCTCGCGGCTGTAAGTTAAATTAAGCGATGCATATAGCGGACGGTAATTATTGTGGCCACACGGTAGAGGGGTGCATGAGCAATCAGATGGCTTGAAGCGACGGTCGGAATAAAAGGTCTGGGGCTCGCAAAAGTTTCTTTGGGCAGAAGGACAGAGAATAATTGGTGGGTGCCCCGCCACGATGTTGTCGAGACTTTCCTCTTGCGCACAAATTCCAGACAATTGCTCTAAAACTACAACATTGGCCATTTAGCGTAAATAATTCTTTCGAATGTTTAAATTGTAGTAGCAAATTGAATACTGTGATTTCTGTCTACAAATTTATACTCTTCTAGGGTATGGGCTGTAGCTACCTGCCCTTCCTTATCTATTTTTTTTACAATTTGCTTTGCCACAGAATGTACCCAATAAATATTCGGCTTCAGCGCTGCCGACCAGCACCACGGGATTCCTCATATCAGACTGAAGTAATAAGGGGACACATACGCCAAAACAAGCCGATTTAGCAGGGTCATACTCCAAAGCCTCGAGCTAATGACCGCTAATGGCTGTAGTTGTGACCGGCCCATGCGATGGGGGCGCTGTCATCCTGCTTCTGTGTCAGTGGCGAAGCAGCATGCGTATCGTGTCTACGATTTTAATCGCTGGTATATGCGTGTCGAAAAACGACGTAGTAGCTTCAGTATGTATGGGAGTCAAGCGAGACAGGTCCTTTGATATTATGTATTATTTAGAAGCAATGCATAAAAATTCCTTAGAAAACGCACATCGGCACTATGAGTCGAAAGCAACACATAACGGAGGTGAGTCGCGACGCCAAGCCACTCGAAAAAGGGACGCGCGTAGGCGCTTTGCGGATCGTTTACGGTATATTGAGCTTACTATTCAGCACGTGACTATTAAGTCGACCACCGTCGTAGCGGATGGAGCAATGGCAACTCCAATCACCGTTGGCGCGGTTATAGAAATTTTTCTATCGTTCATCTTCACTTTCACTGGTACTCTATAACGAACACTGCTATAGAGATAGCTCAGATGAGACGTCACTCGAACCAGACAGCGAACTACTGAGAACAATTAGAGTGAAGAGGTCCAAACGCCGAGGCAGTACCGAACAAGATCGCCAGAAAAGAATGTGCTTTAAATTTGAAAACGCACATAATACGACGTTTTGCGTTTGTCGAAAGACGAGGCCAATATTGCGGGCTATAGAGCGCTTCGCACCTTTATAAATGCGTCGCTCGGTCAAAAGAAGAATGTGCCGTTCGGCAGGATCGGCACGTAACTTCAGACAAAAACGATACGCGAGACGAGCGTAAAATTGAAGCAGGAGGCGGCTTATTAGACTAAACATGAGGCATTATAGCGTCAACATGCAAATCAAGTTTCACGCTTATAATAGCCTGACGATAAAAAATAGGGAGTCAACTAGAAGGCCAAATAGAGCTTCATCCAGCAGACTACAACTTTACGGCAACATAAAATCTGAAAGCACGTGAGAGCATTCGAACACTCTTTAACACTTAACTGGATTGATTAGGTTGCACTAGGCTTGGAGACGTTCGTCAAGATAAAGGCGTTGCGTGCAAGCAAGATGCATACGCATATCGTATACAAAGAGACCATGAATGTTTTCTTCTTTCACATTGGAACCGTACCCTGAGGTAAAAAGCACTTCAAACTTTGCGCCTCTTCATGGTCTAGATGCCGACATAATGCGCTGGATTAGGCAACAAATGTACATAGTTACTAATATTGATCTTTTTCCGTGTCTAACTATGAATATATATCAGGCAGGCGCACAGTCGGTTTGCTCAGAAGTTCGTATCGTTCGGTCAGCAGATACGGCGGACAGGATCGTCGACTTAGTGTTCGGACTACACAACAACCTTTTTGGACCCAAATACATACAATATTCTGCTGGAAGCGACAGCGATTGAGGATCACAACCTATACCGCATTAGGATATCCTCATGTACACTAAAGAGTGTCGACCCCTCCTCAACTCATCAAAGACAAAGGATTCTTATGATCCATTGTGACAACCGTTCCTCAAAACGAAACCTTTATCGCAAGCAATACTGTTCAAATGAAAGAGACAAGAGAGCAAATATTTTGGCTACTCAATCAGAAAGCTCGCGTTAAAATTGGAAGTCGTACCAAGCCTCTATGGCTATTGCCCAAGAGCATGAAAACCTAGACGTGTTTTTGACGATGACATTTATTTCAGAATACGTTGGAATTATTGAGGAATTGTCACGCGAATTATTGCATCTAGCGATGAGTGATATCGAAACTCTAGCCAAAATCCAAATTCACCTTCAGACAAATGACGCCTCCCGCTTTTCGTACTTCAATCACCATCTTCAGTTTATTGCAGTTTGCGCTTCAGCATGTTTTTTGTCGGAGATAAAGAATCGCTTTCATCGACTCTTCCGACCCACGTCGTCGTGCTAATCAATATATTTTGCCCAACTTTAGGATTTAAGTCAAGATAGAAATACTCGAGAGCATAACGATACGCATTCCACAAGTATTAGAATTTTGCCTAATTGTCGTGGTGATTTCAGTCGATTTTCACGACCAAAAGCTATAATTGATTCAAAGAGCTCAAACTGCCTATACATCGTGGCTGGAAATGGCGACAAAAATTTGGAACTCCTTTGAAAGACTTAAATAAAGGTACTTTGGGTTGCATTGTAGCACAGATCAGCGGAGCTCTTAAGTGCGAATTTCCGCACGCTTAAATCTTGATCGTTCTGTCTGAAGTCAAGGCGCGCAGACAGAAAATTATCGACAAGCGAGTGTCAACAGCTGAAGTTCCGGGCGCTAAAGGTAATCTGTATCATCATGAAGTAGTCACGACGTGCATGATGCACAGACAACGTCTCTGCGTATGAAGTATGGCAAAGGCTGGAAGGGGTATCCTTAGGTTTTGACAACGGTTACTCATGTAATTACCGACTGGAATTTGCTGTACAAACAGCGACTTCAATTAAGAGGAGCTATAAAATCAAACGACGCGAACGCGACAGTAAAAATCAACAATCAGTGCGCTGAGCCAAACAGCCTCTGTGACTTACAGAAGCACAACTGCCACGCCAGCGTGAAAGGGCGTACCCCGATCGCAGCAGTAAAGTATCGGTACGGGTATGTGTACAAGTGGTCGAACATATTTTCCGTTAAAGCTGTTCTCGGTGGGATGAGGGCGACAGATCTAATCTTCACGACACCATCCGTTTTCTACATGGCAGAAATCTCGCTTTCGTAGAAGCGTTAGTACACCTATTGGCTTTTTAATGCAGAAAGATCACACGCCATGACTCATTTGACTATACACCTGAAAGAAAATAGATCATCACACTCCGCGAAACTAATGAGGTAGAACGAATCCTCGATCGTGGCAGCCGAAACATGATGGACACATACTTTTTTTCTCTGCCATTGCAAGGGACCAAAATCGTATGAACCCCACAACAAAAATCTAGAAAGGATCTTGCTCGTCCTCTTCTGGTTCAATGTCTCTATAGACTTGGCATGGGAGCTGCAAGTCCAGTGAAGCCACTACAGCACGAAAACAATGCTCGTTATCGTTCAGCTTCTATTGCTTAAAGGGTTAAGATCGCTAGTCTCACAGCACCTAAAACAAACAATACGCTGTCATCTAATGATGTGTCCATAGCTTCCGTTAAGATCTCAATTTGCTCTTCGTTCAAGCGATCTTCAGCATTTCGCAGTATTAAAAGGTGACTCATGATTGGAGCTCTTCAAGTATCAGCGAAAATGATTACTTTATAGAAGATATTCGACTTCAGCTCCGGGGAGTAGTAAAACTGTGACAAGTTAAATCTCTCGCCACTCGCTCGCGGTGCTTGGTGTGATTTTTTTTCCGGTGCTGCTTTGCATCAAGAATGATTTTAAATAATGCGGAACGAATGTCTTTATGACAGAGTGACGCTTGGAAGAGCAACTTTCGATCGCAAAGACGCTACGCGATGAGCACGAGTCTGGAGGCGTTTTCCGGCAATGAGAGGCCTTTGATAAAGCATCTTCAACAGTAGATGACGAAGTCGTCTGCGTCAATGGCGTCGGCGCTTACAGCGATAATCCGCGAACACCGAAACTGTTTACGGTGAACGCGATGACTTTGAAAGAAATGAAGAATTAGATCTCCTCCTCTGGACTAAAGAGGCTGAAGTGAACATGTTATCCACCTTAGAACGGACGGAGCACTATTGCCGGTTTGTTTCTCGATAGGTGAATTCGCGAATAAGCACTTACATACAATACCTTACTTGATACGGCACTTTGCGCCTGGAATGAGATAATGTGTCAGCTAACGAAAAATTAGCCGCCGCCAAACTATGCGTACCGGGCTAGACACGCTTTTTTACAGCTTACTAGTGTCACAAGGAGCTTATGATTTTTTTCAAAGAGGAAGGACATCATTTGGCTGAGTCGGCGATAGTCCTCACTCCGAGAAAGTTGCCATCGCTGTTTTCATGTTCGAACTGGGCACGGGCGCAGAACGGGCGAATGTGTTTTGCTAGAACTCGATCTCTTCCGAGAAAGCCGTGAGCTTGACGTTGATTGCCGATCTCAACCTTTTAGTGACTCGGGAAGGGGGTGGCTTGCAGAGCAATAAAACATCGACCGGGCGATCTGATCCTCACGGATCTAAGCTATGCTTATGAGGAGGAGGCATGCCTCGATACTGCCAGACAGTATAATGGACATCCTTCAATGCCTTGGCTGCAATAATACTTTCCACTCGCTGCTGAGCGTTCTTCCATTTCGATATTCTTCAAGATACCTCAGTTTGCCATCTGTACCGATGGAAGGCTTGTATCATAAAAACTCGAATTTATGTATCAGCCGCTATCATCTACCCTCACTAAGACTTGGGTCAAATCCCAAAGGAGAGAAACTAGTGCTACTTGAAATGACCAAAAGAAAAAACTCTCGGCTTCTACAGAAAAACAAAAAGGTCTCTGTACCTAAGGCTGCACCTTTAACAAAGGCAGCGCCTGCAAGTTTTGGCTGCCTCTGCCAAAAAGCTGTATCTGGGCCGTGGGCGGATAACAATATATAGCTTGCTCTTCACAGAGTTGTATAAGCAATAGCAAGCTCTTAGCCTTCTACTCCAAAACGCGAGTTTCCTCTACCAATTTCTTCAGCTCTGCACGATGGATTTGGCAGAAACTCGCCTCACTTTCGCCTACTAGGGCTGCGGTGAAGTCTTAGCTTAAAATCGGTGCTTGAGAAACTATAGCATCGTGCGAGGGTACGTCGTTAGACTCCCTGGTCATGCGAAAGTGCTCACATAAAGAAGCAAGGCTCGATAGTTTCAGGAGCAAGCAGATGCCCTTGTAGATGAAGTCACCGACATTTGAAATTATAAGAATGACGGCAAGGTCGAAGTTGACAGCTCTTGCCTTCATCACAGTCGTTAGTCAATTCTCATAATTACTTACTGAAGCAAATTCGCGAGTGGATCAGCACTTGCATCATTCAAAAATTGAGCCTTTCAGATATTTGCATCGAACAAGTCTGCACTTCGCCATCGTAGTGTAATAGCGATCACTTTCGTTTTGCTCTGCTCAAATATCGATGAAGAAAGCATTCATCATCAACTTTATATAAGCCAATTATATTGAGGCTTGGCTAATTAAGAACTGGTTCGATATCAAGATCTGACCCTTGGGAGTCGTCTTAACGCTTGCAATAACGTCACCCAATTCGTGGTAAGAAATTAGGCATAGTTACTGTCGGATACCAGAGACATTAAAACCTCATCTTCACTTAAAAGTCGACAGCCGATATCAACAAAAACAAATCGATACAGAGATCCATTGACGCCGAAATAGCAATTCAGCCAATGTAATATCGACAAGACCACCTAAAGCGCCTGACCTGGACTTTTTCACACAAATAAACCATATTAAAAACACACAGAATTTTTTTGATCGGAACGTTACCGACAGTGACCTTCGGATTTTTCAATGGTCCAATTGCGGGGACAAGGTAGAGAATGGACAACGGAGCGAACCGATTGCATCCGACAAAACAAATCTAATGTATGTTCAGTTGGTAATAGCTGGCTGCATGATCAAACGCTTTGTGTTTTTGACACCTTTACTGACATCATAAGCGAAGAATGCGCCTGGAGCGATTGTGAATTGTTTTCATTGATCGCTCAGTGTAGCAAAGCGTCTAATGCTGAGCTAACCTTCGATCGGCGTGCATGTTGAAGTAGAATGCTGTCGCGAGAAGACGCAAAAGTGATTGCGATGGAGCGATGCCAATTCCAGCAGCTGAAGTATCATTGACGTCGGCTAAAATCGTAAGAGCTGCCGTAGGCCCTTAACTTGGTGAGAAATGTCCCGCAAATGCATTTGAGCCAGAGAGTGCGTGGCGTAAGATGACAATTTTGCTGCAGCGGCGCCAGCAGGGATCACATAAGCTTGAAGTCTCGATAAAGATAAGAGAATTGCGCTTCCTCCTTAACAGCAGCTGCAAGTTTTCCGCTAGAGTGGTGAAATTCGATAGCTACGCAGCAGATCTATCGTAGAAGAATATAACTGAATCAAAAATACCGATGCAATTTATGGTTGTCACCAAGTTGTCGAGCGCTTGTGCAGCTCCGTTAGATCCTTAGCTTGCTGCAATGGCATATTCACTCAATACAAAGTTGCTGGTTGAACCATGCTTGACATACACATCATAGTTCATTTTGGTTAAGGCTTTCAAAGCTGTATTAGCGTTATCATGAACTATACTTACTTGCACAGTGGTCTTGTCTTTAACCACCTGATCATGGTCAATGAGCTGACATGCTCCCACCTTAGGTACCAATTTATTAGTAGTATTGGTAGCTTTTAGAGTAATCGAAGCGGACCACCGCTAAGAATCCGAAGCTTGACAGGAAACTCGATAACAAACGGCTTGAGAAGAGATTGTTTGAGGATTAAATTGGATTTGGCCGGAGCTTTGAACAGTGTTTGAGTATTAGTCCTTCATTTCTTCTCGCGAAAGAGCGTCTTGACTAGAGCTAGCTCGACGCAACGTGCGAAAGCGAAGCTATCAGGAGCAGAAGCCATAGTTTTTGCAGCTATAACTGTATCATGTTTTTTTTTAATTGAATTGTCTACAAATGAATTGCGCACATTCAATTGTAATCAAATTTTCATAGCAAATTATATTGCATTTGAAATATGAAATGCCTTATCGGATCAGAGGCAAGCATTAGTGAGCAATCTCAACCAAAGATAAGGCTTACTTCGATCCCCTCAGCTTGACAAGAACATGTGTGATACCAAAAGAAATTGATAGTCAAATTTGACATCTTGGTAGTATTGAGTCCTGTGACTTTGCTACCAGCAGCACAAAATAGTGAATGTGTTGAATCCTACCATTCCTGCATGATAGAGTCGAATGCTTGGTCTGTTTCACCTCACACCATTCCGAGATTTGCTAGTTTTGTTAAGTAAATCAGGATCGATGCTTGAGTGCTTGCACAAGCACGCAAAAAAAGGTCAGCAAGGAAAACAACAGGAGGTAGATGAGTAGGGAAACGTGAAGAACAGATTTTCTGCTTTTTAATCTAATCACTTCGATTTTTACTTCTTACCCAACAGGCCACATCTCGACGATTTGTACCTCTTAACCATCAAACCACATCTCGACAGCTTAACAGCTGTAACTACGACTCTACCTGGGACGCCTCGCCGGAACGCTCAAGCATGACAACGTCCAAGAAGCCCGAAAACCTTCTAAAAAGTGGGAACCACTTCATTGGGAGTTTAACATGCACATGACCTTGGCCAGAAAAAGGATTATAGCGCACGTGCAAGTGGTCAATACTGAGAACAAGATCACGTAGGCATGGTTTGTGAAGGATGCAAAGGCGCTGGGCATCATCGCTTTAAGCGTGGAGCTCCACCATCAGACCAAGATACGGTCGGCAACGCGTACCATAGATGCATGAGGAATGCTTTGGGAGTTCTATTTCCGTACCACGCTCCACAACCCTGTCGCAATGAGACGCCATCTGCAAGACTTCAAGAAAGAAGCCGATTTAACAACAAGGCCAAGCACCTGCATGTGTTCGGCGAGCTGATTGTCGGTCTTCAGACACTCGGGGAGTCGATGAGTGAAGCACGACAACTGGTTGTGCTGCTCAGCAATCTGCTCGCTGTGTACAAATTCATAGCAAAAATCGTGGGAGACATCAAGGGGTTAACGCTGATCGAGGCCAAGGAGAAGCTGCACAAAAAGTATAAGTGCTTGAAAAAGAGATATACGACCACGGAATAGGCGTTCAAGGTTAACGGTGGGCGGTTCAAGGGTGTCCAGGGAAACGGTCGCAAGTGGAACGGCTCAAAGAATAGCGCGGCTGAGGTGCTTTAAGTGCAACCAGTTCGAGCTTATGAAGCGGCACTGTCCGGTACGACGACAACGCGGCCTTTGTATCGGGCCGAAACGCCTTGACGGGTGTTTGACAGACAATAGTGCAAAAGCTCACATGACTCTACACCGTTCCGCCCTACTTGAGTACGAGGTTCTGGACGCTGGCATCGAGACCACGATTGTGAATGGCTAAATTTGGCGGTAGCAGGTCAAGGAACGCTTCGACTGTTAGGTATGAACCGGAAGCGTATCAGGATGGGGAACATTTTTACATTTCCAGTCTCTACAGAAGACTGCTGTCAGTGGGGAAACCGGCGGAATGCGGCCAAATGGAGAACATCAGCGCTCCTTCTGCGTCATCTAGGGCAACACAAAAGCTTTTGTGCTGGCCAAGACGATAGACAAGTCGTACGTGTTGGATTGCGATCGGGATGAAGCACAATTCGTCCATTACGCCGAGGCTGACAACCAGTGGGATCTGTGGCACGCTCGCATGGGAACCCTTAACGCAGAGGCTTTGGCCAGAATGCATCGCTTTACGAACGGTATACCAGCTGCGGGGAAAGCGTTTCACACTTTTTGTGGTGACTGTATGAAGGAGACGCAAATGATCCTAGATCAAAGACGCCTCGCGTTCTCGAATTGGTCCACACGACTATGATGAAGTCAACGAAGAGGTCTTCGAAGGGAGACGCGAAGTACATACTGACCATTGTGGATCATTACTCGAGGTATGTGGTGGCCTATATCTCGATAAAGAAGAAAGAAGTGGCTGCCAAAATTAAGGGGCTCATGAGGTTCCACGAGAAGAAGGGAAGTGAGCGCTTCATGTGTCTTAGGTTCGGCAACGGAACGGGGTTCGTGAACAAGGAGGTGGCGAAGAATTGTGTATCATACATCAGCGTACCGTGCCATATAGCTCTCAACAAAGCGGAGTGGCAGAATTAGTAAATACTAATATCATTGAGAGAGCTCGGAGTATGTTGCATTACAAGAGCGTCTCAACAATAAAGTTAGCTGGAGCGGTGAGTATGGCAGTGTACCTCATCAGCCGTTATACGAACACGCAGCGCACGAGCGTGACACCATACGAGCTGGCTTCTATAGTGGAGCCTACGCTGGAGCACCCACGCGTGTTTTGGTCGCGCGGGTTCGAAGGGAAAGAGTATTAAGCTGGAATTTGAAAGCTTTAGGTGCATGCTTCTCGGGTACGCTGAGAATGTCAAGGAATGTTGCGTATTTGACTTGGACGCTTTCAAGGTGCTCTGCCAAATTGGATGCGCCTGAGGTTGAGCATGTATACGAGAACGATCCAATTTGGGGCGGAACGGCCATCCACGATGTTGAGGACGTACGGGATTCAGTCATGCCTAAGCCGATGGACCGCCAACCCATAGGGAGGTACTGTCGAGAACGACGCGCCGGACGTGAACATGGAAAATGTCGCGCCGGATCGAGAACCAGATCCACTGCTACTATTGACAGAAGAAAATTCCAATTCCACTGGACTGAAAGTGACACCGTACCGTGCACCACCAACTGCATTCAAACACGACCAAGTGGGGCTATCCTCCCATCGACCATTCCAAGCGTGCCCGTGAATAAGTGCTCTTTCTGAAGAACGACAGTCAAAAAGCAGCGACGGACAACCCTCTTCAAAGTATGCCAGGATCGATGAGGACGGGCTTTTCGCTGTAGGAACGCTGCCAGCATCGATGATACAATAGACATACCGTCAAGCGACAGCTTGTGACGAGCTGTGCAATGGCGCGAGGCTATGGACGCGGAGCTTCTCCGTCACGACTGAAACCGTACCTGGACTTTCGTGCCACAAGAAACGGCCGACCGTACTATAGAGTGCAGTTGGATATTTGCCAAGACACATGATCAGTACGGCCGCGGGGTACGCTACTTGGCACGGTTAGTGGCCAAAGGATCTAAGCAGGTACGGCATCAACTACTTCGAGACGTATTCTTCGGTGGCAAACATAAACTTAATCTGAGTCGTACTCTCGGTCTGCACAGATTATGAGTACCGGATGGAGCAGTTGGATGCAGACACAGTGTTTCGCAATCGACCGTGTCTATCCTTCGGCACCGAGAATGCCAAAGGTTTTGAGTGCCGGACGATTTAAAGCATGCGGTAGGCGCTTTGAACAAGACACCTCATCGGGTGTTTCCCGGGAACGGCTTCAAGAGCTGCGGTTCAGACCAGTGCGTCTACGTCAAGCGTTCCAAGATCGATTTCATCTTCGTGTCGATGACATGATTATCGCGGCGAATAGAAGTGAGGAGATCTAGGACGTGAAGGAGGTGCTGAAGGAGGTGCTGAAGATCGCCTTCAATATGAAGGAGCTACAAATTTCAGCCTGAAATGGAATTTGACCACAATTTGACGGCCGGGACGCTCACGATCGAGCAGACACGGTACATCTGAGACGTGGCGTAACGCTTTGGTCAGGGAAGCGATATACCTGTGGACAACTCGCGTGTAGCTGGGCTTAAGTTTTCAAAGACACAGTCACCAGAAACGGATGAGTACGGATCATGATGTAGTCGAAACCGGACCGTTCCCTGATCGGCTGCCTGCTACACATAACGACATGTACTTGTCCGGGCATTGCGTTTGTGGTCACGCAACTCTAGTCCTATTAGAAAACATTTGCGAGCAAAACTGGAAGGCTGAAGTGCGTGTGCTACGCTATCTCAATTTGACATGCCAGCATGGAGTTTCTACCAAGGTGGTGTGGGCACGGTCACACTCGAAGCATACTCGGACGCTAATTGGGTACGGACCTAAATGTTAGGCATTCCGTCTTGGACCAAGACGCTCAAGTTTCTGCGCGACTGGAACGGTGCCATAAAGAACGTCAACGAGCAATAGTGGGGATTAAGAGTCATCAATTACACCGTTCTTGCACGGTTCAGCCAGATGCTTGGTTCGTTTCTCAACAGACCGTTCCGAGATTGGCTAACTTGATTGAGTATTTCAGAAGCAAAGCTGGTAGTGCTTGCATAAGCACGCAGAAGAAGACAACAAGGAGGACCAAAGGAGATGGATTGGAAGTTGTGAAGGGCAGCTGTTTAATCTTCTTACTTCGGTTTTTGCTTCTATCCCAACCAGCCACATCTCGACAGAATGATTTGTACAAGCTAACTAAAGAATACACAAGAAAGTCTTTTACCAGCACAGATCCTACGATATACGGCAAAGCCGCAATTTTTATTTTAGGCTTTGTACCACGCATTATATTCCGAGTGCAAAGGCGTACAAGTTCCATAATTGACGGAAAATACTACACCGACATATTATTTGAAAAAGTTGAGCCTATAAGCACTCTAGACGCATTACCTCTCCAGCCAAAATTTGTAATATCAACATTCGACAAAGATTAAATCTAATAAATTCGAACTGTTCGTTTTCTTGTACCCCCTTGGTTGTTCAGTATCATTGAAGTGACAGCTGCTACGACTAATTCTTCTTTGAAGTGATAAGAAAGCGAATTGATGCACCGCCATGACTTATATTATCAAAAAAATTCCTCAATGCAAACTGGTAATATTGTGTGAATAGGCAATAGTCGTTTCCCTATTGCTTACATCAACAGTGTGTTCACGTGTGATTGTACATAGATCAATCTATGGTTGTGTGTCTAGATTTAATCTAGATTCTGACACAAACAGTATAACAAGTGAAGGAAGGAAAGAAAGTCCCAAATGCTTCTTTCCATTGACACTTGGCACACTAATAGTGTTAAATAACTAATATCGTTGGTCAGTATTTGTTTGCGCTCAATTTATACCATTATAAGGTCATCATAATCGTCGGTAGTTGCTGCGAAAATTGTTTTTGGCGTCTGATTATCGCATTGCCCCGATCGGCGTAAAATACAACTTCTTCAGCAGAGATGCAGAATACCTACCGAGAGCGTCATTCCTGGCGAAATACCAAGTATTCGACGTCCGTTCAACTGCATCACGGTACTTGGAGCGATGATTGGAAGCGAAACCAGCTGCACGAGCGAGCATCGTACAGATCCGACATTCGCAAAGTCGGGATCAACTTCACACGCAGCACGTACTCAATGTCTTTCCCTATCGATATCGCTTTGTAGTCGACTTGTCCTTGTGCCATATCCCACGGCTGAAAATCTTCAAAGTCAAATTCAAGTGTCCGAAAGTCGTCAGATATTGAAACGGCTGGAGGAGCCTCAGGTCCATAGTAAAGGTTTGGACACCATTGTCGCCCCATGATAATTTTTGGCGGCTAAGTATTCTTTGAGCCACCGACAAATGTGTGGCAGGCCAAATGGAGTACTCGTAGAAACGTAAAAGTCGTGTGTAGCGCCGGCAAACTCGATGAGGTGGATCTCACCAAACCATTACGCCGAATAACTTGTCCTTCGCTGTGCGCTCCTTTCATTTTACTCTCATATGAGACCTGTACAAATTATTGTCCCGAAAAATTTAAGATGATGAAAAGTACTCACCTATTGGTCGCAGCATGTCATGCCATTCTTAGCCAATTATAGGATTACTATATATGAGACATCTTACAAGTTCGAAGATAAAACAATTTATAGTATGAAGCAACACAGGGCTCAGTGGCGGACAAATGTATTTTCTCACGAAAATTAAGTGCGTCATTAACCTTCTCAATACGCATATAAAAAATGGTTATTGCAGGTTTGCGGCTTTTTATAAACTCTCGCATCGCGACCATCAGCAGATCCTTTGTCACAGCAAAGCAACAAACTGCTCTATGTTTGTATTAGTAAATTACTTTATCGTCACGCAATGTAGAGAAAGCTGATGACGAAGCCCATAGATAATAGCCTTCCTACCATACATATCAAACGGTGATAATATTCATGTTTATTTTACTGGTACTACGTTCGATAGGCAGCTAAAACGTAACAATTATATAATAATGGCAATTGTTTACGCCGCGGTTATATGCTGCTTTCAAATAAAGACGCGTTTAAATTGTGAATGACATACCCTACTGTAGCAGCAATTTCGACAGAAGATGCGTTATGCAGACAGAGAGTCAGAGGAAAATGTACAGGTGTTGATGACTTTTTCGAGCGCCAAGTACCGTATCGTTATTGACTGCCCGACATAGTCCAACCCACCGTTCTCTTCGATTCAAGAGCGAATGACCACCAATATTTTGCTCTATTTGTCGAATCTAAGCGTTTGTATACATCTACATAGCTACGATCGAGTTGTCGGGCTAATCAATTGTCGTTCAGGGATGGCAAATCATGCAGGCTCAATTATTATAAAAAGACTAGGTTATTGATAGCTTCTGATCCACCATCTGATGTAAATGCAATTCAGAAGTGGAGCAGTGTACCGATTACGAGTGATTCCGTCGCAGCTGCGACGTAACTCAAAGTCCACGCACCAACGCCTGTCTGCTATAGTACTTTCCTAATGCGGTTTGTAGAGGTTACTTTTGATAACTTTGTAATAGACGGTAATGTGCATAATATTGAAATTTATTATAATGACATAGATAAAGATCAAACGCCCTTCAAAAATCAGTGGACGGGCATCCCACATACCCTTGATTATCGCGGAGATAGCCACACATATATTGCCAACATTCGTAATAGTCTTTCGGTTTGTTAAACAGCCACACTGGTTTTTTAAGCGGCTTCATACGTCCAATTAAGCTGATAAATTAAACTTAGCGATTAGAATAAAGCAAATAAGCTTCGATTTCACTTTAGAAAAAAAAGTTAAAGACAGCATCTGATCTCTCCTTTTGAGTGTCTGACAATAACACACTAGTCGACTTTTTTGTGGCCCAGAAGCTGAAATATGAGCGTATACAGCAGTGTCCCGGTACTTATTAGATAAATAACATTCCATTACAGCTGCGAAACCTATTGTCCAGCCTGTCTGCTATTTGTATCTAAAGAGTTCGTAATATTTTAATGTGCGATTAGTATCTGTATATTTATGGAGCGACTTTTATATGAAATGATTTGGTCTGTAAAAAAATAAAACTGCTCAGATAAAGTGTTACTGGTTTGTCGCTTAATCAAGACGAGCCGTCGCCTTCCAAAAAATCAGTAGACGGCGCAATATCCAGCATCCCGCACTGATGGAGGGTGGTGTTCTTTCTTGGCTTAGCACGTCAGGTCACTTGTAATTCGGCAACAGAATTCATATCTTCGTACCTTTTCGAGTCGAAATGTTATTTACATAAAATAATAGCTCTTTCTTTTACTTTTAGCGAACCAGATAGCAAGAGTATAGGTTACATACTATAATTTCTACTAGAAAGTAAATGCACAGTAAATAATAATGTCAAAAACCGGGTGGATCTGATTCTGCATACCGCACATCACTAGCGCAAATATACATATAAAAAAATACGCTTTTTGTCGAAACTGCGTCTTTTGCCCTTTGCTGACCGATTTTTCTCCGTAACCTTTCATTTCGGTACATCTCACATAATGTTGCAAGAAACTGGTGCTGGATGCTGTCCCTCGACTGTACATCTGCACAAGACACGAGATCTCGTCTCTAGACACGGGATCAGGCACATCATTCGCCCATTTACAGTGGTGCACGCATAGAAAACTGTTCTGATCTCTCACACACTCTTGAGATTTTGTATTGAACATGCCACGCTGGCGTTCGGCGCTCCTTCCACCGCTGGCACTGGCCGTGCTTGCACCTACTCACGTGCACGCTGCAGCAGCCGACCAAATGGACTTTGCCGCGTGTCCAGTCCGCCATGCCCCCGAATTTTACTGTTGTGAATACTCGGAATCCACCAGGGTCGTATACACGAAGTATAATCGACCGTCTGGCGGTGAGTACGAGTCGTACTACGTCAATGGCTGGAATCAGCAGCGCCAAGTCAATTTTCCATACACAATGCACCATCCAACCACACCCGAGTTCTACTATAATGATCCAAGTACTATCTGTCGATTACAGGCCGCGGTCGACCCCGCGACGGACGAATTGACGGAAGAACTGCAGTGTGCGGATTCCAATTCATCGCTAATAGCGGATTCGCAAGACAGCTCAGTTTTCTGGACGTACGCAGCCAATGTCCGCAACAACAATGCCACCTTCCCGAGTGGGGCCATTTGCTATAGTCTCATGCTGAGCGGCGACACTGTCGACTCGGAGTTGATGGACCAATGTACCACCACGACATTTACTGTCCAGCCTCGATTTACTACGTTCACGGAAGCAACGTTGGTGACCATTTACTTTTTGTATTTTGCTTTCTTTACAATCCTTGGTGGGTGGGTCGTGTACAAGAATTTCATGCAAAATTCCAGCAAATCGTCGAATGAAATGACCAAGAAATTGATACACGTATCATCAACGCCGTCAAGATCTGTCGCGGGGAATACTCTTGACCGTCACACTAGTGTCCGTATGTCAGACACTCGTTTGCAATTTGACGCAGCCGAAGGGATCCTTCAGACGGGATTTTCCAAGTCGGCGATTGGCACTTTGGTCTTTGGGTGTGTCGTCGTGGCCTCCTTCGCATTGAATGTGCTCTTGATTATCATCATTTACGACTACTACGGCAACTTTACCCCGCCGCTCTTTGATACGACAGAAGACAATGCCCTCGTATTTATCATTATATGGGTCATTACCGCCCTGTGGTTTGTCGTGATCGTGGCAATGCAAGATCGGATCTCGAATTTCTTTCGCCTTCGCGTGCCGCTTGACCGATGCGAATTTGTCTACATGCTCAAGCGTGATGACACCAAAGTCTTGCTTGCTGATCGATCGGGGGTGTCGGACTTTGTTGCTAGAGTCGAGGGCTTTTTCGCGTCCAAGGGTAAAATAAGTGGCTACCGGGAGACAGTCCCAGTTGTCGCAGTTGATGGCCTTCGTTTTGTCGAGTTTCAGCATCTTCGGTACGTGTACGAAGACACTGAACAGCGCTTTGTACCGGGTGCCGTCGCACTCGGGCACACTTACGATCAGATGCAATTAGAGGCATGCGGCCTTTCGGACGGTGAAGCGAAGTATCGCTATAACACTGTCGGCTCCAATTCTGTTGACGTTGCAATGCCATCGCTGCTCGTCTCGATTGCGCAGGAATTTTTCACGCTTTTTTACATCTATCAGATCATGTGCTACTACGTCTGGTATTATTTTACATACTGGAACATGGG
>RCHQ01000406.1:0-24904 GCA_003676415.1 Plasmopara muralis
GTCTGAACGTTCAGGAAGCTAAATTCGACGTATCTTAGGCCGTAGAAAGGATCGGCGCTTACAATGAAGTTATATATGCTGAATTACACTTAAAACGTGTGTCCGCACGATCAGGAAGCTAGATTGGACGTGTCTTAGGCCGTACGAATCATTGGCGCGTCTAATGGAGCTATATTCGCTATGTTACGTTTGAATCTCGTGTCTGCACGTCCAGGAAGCTAGATTGTACATATCCGAGACCGTAGGAAGAATTGGCGCTTCTAATGGAGCAGTATTTGCGAAGTTTCGCTTGAAATGCGTGTCTGCATGTCCAGAAGTCTATCCATGACGTCTTTGACGCCGTAAGAAGAATAGGCGCTTCAAATGGAGCAGTATTCGCTGAGTTTCGCTTAAAACGCGTGTCTTCACGTCCAAGAAGCTAGATAGGATGTATCTGAGGCCGTAGCAAAAATTGGCGCTTCAAATGGAGCAGCATTCGCTAAGTTACGCTTTAAACGCGTGTCTCCACGTCCAGGAAGCTATATGAAGGTGGTCACGGATGAGCATATCAAGAGGCAAAGTAAAAAGTCGACATCGGTGAAGAATAAAAAGCGACAACGGATTTCAGTACCAAGCGTGAATTTCGTCCGTGTTCGTTCTGCAAAAACCGAGCACTGCCGGACCAAGCAAAAGGAAGAGATAGAGGAGCTCAACGCGGCGGCAGTGCTTGTGGATGCGGAGCGGATCAAGCTCAGGCTACAACATTAGCAGCCACGGCGATTACGATCGAGTGGCACTTGTCGTTTCGTTAAAATGTGGACTTCGACAACTAAGAATATGCGTGGAGTGTAAGTGATAGGTATTAGTGTGACGCATCACATCGTCATGATAGATTATAGTTTGAATACTGTACGAGTGGAACGAAAGCAAGGTATCGATCGCAGTTGGAAACGAGGCTGCAATTGATGGTGTTGGGACTGTCGTCGAAAAGGTGATCCTAATCAATGGTGAAGAGCGCGAAATCAAACAAAAGAGTGTACTCTACATCGTGAGGAATGAGCAAAACCTTCTCACCCTACCACAAATCACGTTTTTTTAAGTTTTGTTTGACGGTGCCGAAATAAATTCTGCAAAATGGCTTTTATTATACGGTGGCAATGGTGGATCTTGTTGATGGACTTCACTGACTTTGCATAAATGCTGCATCGCGATCGTTAGTCGAAGACCTTTAAGCGCGTATGACCACGCACCAAATGATGTCTTGTGCCGGATGGTTTCCAAAGGCATGGTCAAGGATGTCAAATTACCAACAAAATCAAGCGTATCAAGCGTGTTATGCAGTTGTCAAAGAGAAAAATTGGTGCAACGACCATTTCCAAGCACATCTTAACAAGCGTCATTACATTCTGTTCAAGTTGCTGCACATCTACCATCTATGGCCTGATGGAAGACCATTCGCTGGGTGGATGCAAGTGCTTACTACTGATTGTCGTTGAAGGCAGATAATGCATTAAAAAAATTGTCTGCGCGCCAATTCCGTCAGTGAGGAATTCTTCAAGAAGTACATCTTAGCATTGCAGAGGCAGTATGACTATGAGGACAAGTTCGTTCGACACGTTGGTGCACGTGAATTTGCGACGATTTAGCGTAAGGCATTCTACGATAGTTATGAAATAAAGCAGCAAGTCACCGTTCCATGTGCGTACCAAACCGATGGCACGGCGGAACACGCAGTCGCTGTTGGCGCATAGCAATTTAAGCTGAATAGCGTCGATAAAGCTTCGTGGTGTATTTCGAGCGATCAAGATACCAGCTGCATAATAAACCATCGGCACAAAGCAAGTGTACATACTCAAGCATAGAGATGGGTCAATCAAGAAACACAAGGCGCATCTTGCGGCAAAAAGGCTCAAGCACAAATATGGCATTGACTACATGGAGACGTTCTCACCAACGATTAAGTACATGACACTGCGCATGGTGATTGTAATCACGAATTACTTCGACCGAACAATGGACTAACGGGACGTGGTGACAGCTTTCTTGAACAGTGAAATGAAAAAAAGGTGATTTTTTGCGGCTCATGAAGGTGTCGACGTAGATGTTTAACCAAACTGGTAAAGACTAGACTGAAACAAACTTTGCGCAAATGGAATGAAACTTTAATGAGTTCATATGCTCTATTGGAAATCAAGTGTATTGACCCGTGTCTTTCTATCAAGATTTCACATCGGGGGTGCGTGCTATTGCTGGTCCATATAAACAATGTGGCAGCTCGACTGAACTATTTGCGCATCCCAAGAGTGACTTGAGGACACGTTTGAGATGACTGGAAGCGGCAAGTGCGCGTTTGTGTTGAGCGTCGGGCTGGTCAACAACGACGACAGCAGCGTGACGATGTATCAGCGACGCTACATTGACGATATTCTCAAGCGATTTGGCACGAGCGACTGCAAAACCGTCACCAGCTTAGCGGACTTTAGCGCTCGAGCCACACCAAGCAACGTGACGATCAAGATCGACGCTTCGTTTTGGGAAGCAGTGGGTGCACCAATGCACTTAATGACTGTGACACGACCGAACATTGCTTTTGCTCTGGGCTTAGCTGCTTCATGAAAATCCCACAAGTCAAATAATAGATGGCGGTCAAGCGTAATCGGTGATACTAACAAAGAGCCAAGCTGCTCGGCATCTGCTTAAAGCTCACCAGCAAGAAGGGATTTTGTGGAGTCTTGTTGGAAGACAAGATGAGCACAGCGGAGAGAGAACCGGAGCGAGCAAAGAGACCAAAGAAAGAGCAAGGGGAAAGTACTTACTCAATAGCTAGAAGATTCGAAAGTAAACACTTTATAGGGTCGTAAGTATGCAACTACATGCTACCTCTGAGCCACTATTGAAAAACACGCCACTTGAGCGGAAGATGGCGAAATGAATATTTAATAAGGTCTTTAGTTCGCCACCACTTGCTACCTCTAAGCCAATTATTATATCTAAGCCAATCACAATGAGTTACCATCCGGGCGCAATCATCTTGAGTGCGCCTGTCCACGCACCTTTTCATGTTGTCACTGTTGCTTGGTCGCATCGTTGACCGATATCAGCACCAGTATCTTACCAGTACATTACTGCTGATCGAGGCGTCGCATCTTCGACACAACATTTCTTCGACAGCATCTTCGACAACATTTTCAAGCCAATTAAAGACGATTCAGGCGTAATCATCTTTTAGTGATCCTACCCATTCGCCTTTACGTGACGCCACCGCTGCCTGTTTGCACCATCGCAGAGCCGTGTATTGTGCAGAGAACGCATTAGACATGCATAAGAAGCCGTTATAACCCATACTATACTAAATTTCCAACACCCTCTTTCAATGCAATGACGCATGCATGCCGAGCGCTGCCGAAAGTTCCTTGTGAAACGGCCCGTGACGTTTCTTCGTCATACCGCCCGCCAGCAACACCGTCTTTTTGCAGTGCTCTCACGCTTGGTCCCATCATGGATGTGATGAGAACTGATATTATGTGCTAGGGGTGATCGTGGTTGACAGGATTCGTCGTCATCTCAATGCACGGTTGTGTATCCTTCTGTGTTAGGGACTTGGGCCCGTCTTGGTAGCCGACATGAATTGACGCAGCAAACTATGATTCAACTTGCCTTCTCGGATTGCCACGTGAAGAATAATACGTTTTGCTTAACTCATCGACAGCAAAACACTTGGCTTTTCTTTGCTCCCCCAACTCACTGGAGCTTCCATGAAAATAAAGACTTGTCCCGAAGTCGACCTTTACTATGCTCAATCGCTGGTTCAGTCTGCATCCAAGTGAGAGTTACAACCAACTGCAAATAAAATATTTGGCTGGGCTGTTGTCAACAAGTGAATGAGAGCACCATCAGCTTACCAACACGAAGCATCCAGTTTTGTTAAGCACAGCTTTGGATAAGTCGAAGGCTCACATCAAATGAGCATAAATTAGCTTTACAGCTATCAATACAAAGTTGTTTGAGAAGGTAGTCCATGTAGCGTCGTTGGCACATTGTCACGCTACCATTGTCATTTGAACAAGCTCAAAACCGAACACGAATCTCGGTGCTGATCATTTCAAGATGCGTCTTGAGGTTGTTTTCGGTGCAGGCAATTTATTTGTTTGAGCTTTTAATCACAATCACAGTATCCACATATATCGGTAAAAGCACGTAGTAGCTAATCTCGCTCTTGATGTACAAGAATGGGTCGAAAGGAGGATCTTGATGGTCGATCTTTTCATATACCGTCTTATTTATACGCTGAGAGCTTTTTATGACCATATATGGCTTCGGCAAGCACCAAGAAGCTGTAGATGCTGTATATATTTTCTCCTTTGGCCACCACACAGTACACGACTTCTTTCAAAATGCCGTAAAAGAAGGCTGATATTACAATTAGTTGGTCGACAGGCCATTCAAATGGCTTGGACAGATCGGTCACCATACGTAGCTTGACGTTTTTTACCACTAAAAAAGAATTTTGTGTAGTAAATCCATACTTCTACTTGAAGCCCTCCGCTTCGCGGCGCGTCCAGTAAAGTCAACGTCATACTTCTGGTTAGAGCTTTTTGCGGTTGTACTCTTCGATTAGGCCATCGGCTGTGCATTAAGTATTGAAAGTCACTTGTTATTGAGTGCTAGCCAGTTGGTAACTTCGCGACTTGAGAAAATTACGAACCTGCATAGAATTGAGCTCTGTACGAATAGCTTGACGCCAATGTACTGGTTAGGCTTGCTCTCAGTATATTGGTGTTAAGGTGGTTCGAGCCGGTTAATTGCTTTCAATGTATTGGCACTTGCTTGCCAAAATACAGACGCTGAAGAAATGTCATAGCATCATCTTAATAGCTCTTGTATTGATTACAAACACGAAGGTATGCTTGTTAAAATCGGCGCGGAAAGTAAGTCAAGAGGTGCTCAATTGGAGCTTTTTGTTAAGACTTTCATCGGCTTCATGTAATCGTCATACACGATGTCAAAAGAGTCAAAGTTGGAGTTGACGCTAGGTATAAAGCGAAGGACTTTTTTAGGAAGCAGGCGGTTTAAGGAGTAGCTGGGGCGATTTAGAGACCAAAGTAAGGCTTTTGTGTGGGAGAAAGAAATTTTAAGTGAATACTTGCTCCCCACGCGAGAGATGACATTTTTCTTAACGCGGAAACGGTATGCTCTAGTGGTGGATGGTCATGGCGATACAACTGGTGTCGCAAATTGGGTTGATGTGCTGTCAGCTGTTCAATGTGCATCACGACGGCTTATAACGGTCCAGCTTGCTATTCGAAGTCTTGAGTCAACAGTATTTGTCGATGGACTGTAAATTGTACATCTCGCCATGTTCTTTTTGGCACGACTTTTTCGAGGAATGCTTACTGTTTTTTTAAATTAGTCAACTAGCAAAGCCGATTAAGTACATTGCGCTAAGTATGGTGATTCAAAAGGAAAATATTTTAGTCCAATTCGCTTAAAACGGTCACATCGATCAACGCAAAAATGCAAACGCTTGTGGAAGGGCAGACGCTACTGCATAACGGCCGCTACCGCTTTCTGCGCCGCATTGGCTGTGGCACTTTTGCAGTTATAATGCGGTGTGTGCGTCTTTTCCCCCTAGAAACTTTCTGTGCTCTCTCACATTTCATTGTTAACTCGATTGGTTAGAGCTGTAGACATGCAGCAGCAGCGTCACGTGGCCATCAAATGCATACGTCAACAAGAATTCAATGCATTAGGCGCGCGTGAAGCTATAGCGCTGCAGCGGATCAGTGAATTGGACGTTGACACAGCTTGTGCTGGTGAGTCTGTAACAGTCGAACGTCGCACTGTACGGTGCTGACTCGGTTTATGTGTTGAGCGTGCCTATTAGTAGTGCATTTACTAGCGACGTTCGAAGAGCAGGGTCACTTTTGCCTTGTGTTAGAGCTGCTAGGGCCTTCGGTGCTGGATGTGACACGCTGGGGACCGTGGCGTCAAGCGCCGGGGGTAGCTCGAGCCCCCGATCGGACAATCCCGCTTTTCAGACGAAAGCAACGACGTGTATCACTTCCTCATAGCATTAGCATCCAGTCGCCCGACGAAATGGAAACTGCACACGATATTGCTATGCCGCTCTCAATAGCAGAGATTCGTCAGATTGCAGTTCACCTCTGTGGCACGCTGGCTTTTCTCCATGACCAAGGACTCATTCACGCAGATGTGAAGCCTGAGAATGTCGTGCGCGTGAATGCGGAAGATTCTATGGAAGCATCATCATTTTCACTGCCATGCTCGTCGCCAGTAAAGCTTGTGGACTTTGGAAACTGTCTGGATATGAGTGAGTTGGCAGCGTACACTGCAGAGCGCACTAGTGGAGGCTTTGACGTTCAGACTATCACGTATCGAGCTCCCGAGGTGGCTGCAGGGTTATTGCTTTGCCCCGCCATGGACATGTGGTCACTTGGCTGCTTGCTACTCGAGTGCGTATCTAGTAGACCCTTATTTATGCTGTCAACCCTGGATGTGTCGGTTTACGAGCGTGGTGACACAATGAGATTTGAGAACGACCATCTCTTGCATCAGATTGAAAACATCGTGATGAACGGCGTGCCATTGGTAGCAGTGCATGCTCCTTATCGATCTGCTGCAAGATATCATGAGACGACTGCAATCGCAGAGCTTACGTCAAAACAGGCGCCGTCGACGTTATTGCAGGCACGGTTGGAAGCCGCAGCACCGAAGAACAATCAGTTCAAGGACTTCATTTATGGTCTACTGGACGTGAATCCCAATACCAGGATTACTGCAAAAAAGGCACTTTTTCACCCCTTTCTGCAAGCATTTTTTCCGTTTAAAACGGTGTTTGGTCCATTAAAAGCTGGTAGAGAGCGTGAACATATTAAAGGCAATTCCTCTGCAGTTAAAGCGTGCACGGAGCAAAAAGCGAAGCGATTTGGATCACGTGAAGCAGAGGTGCAAGAGCGAATTGGCCGAGTTCGAAAGAAAAAGTCAGCCAAAAGTGCAGCTTCTGCTCGTAACAGGGATCTACGTCAAGTGCTTAAAGTTATCCCACGTGATGTTGTTGATCGATCTTCATTATCGCATTTGTAAACATTGTTTTACCAAATTCAAAAGTATGTCTAAAGCGGCACAAACGCCGCGCATTACGACCAGGCAGTTGCGGATTCCAATATGGGTCCGTTGTCCATTGAAGTTGCTTTTGCGCGCTGGTCCCAGGCCGCCGCAAAATGCCTAAAATGAATCGTGTTTACCTTGGTGTCTTCACGAAGTGCGCGAAACGCAGCCTCTTTGCATACTGCCGCAACGTCAGCTCCAGTGAAAGAGCGAAAACTGTTTTTAGCAAGAAATGTGCGGTCAGTCTGTCTTCGAAATCGTAAGTGCAATGGCTCGATCTACTCTACCCTGTGGGTCGCGCTGCGAGTGCTGGGATGTCCACATCATCGGCTAGCGGCATCCTTTTTGCATATGAAGAAAGAATATCCTAATTTACGAAAAGAAATTGTAAATTAACAGCCACCACATTAGATTGATGCAGCGTCCCGCCACCTGAATGTCATGTTTTGATGGGTATCCCAGCTTCACATACTTGTCGATGCGGCCTGGGCGAACGAGAGCAGCATCTAAAGCACCTATTCGATTTGTTGCAGCGACTACAAGGATACCGTCGTTCTTCGTAATTAATGTTTTCTTGCTTTGCGAGACGGAGGGTATTGCAATACGTTGAGAGCCTACACCGTCCATCTCGTTAAGAAACGTCGAAAGCACTCGTGCGTATACTCCACTGCCACTGTTCCTATTGTCGTCGGTACCAAATGACCGCTTGTGGGCGATCGAATCAAATTCATCAAAGAATAGAAGACAGGGGGCGGCTGCACGCGCTCGAGCTTTGAATGCACGAAATCTGGTCAGTATTTAGTCATTCGATTTGAAAATAGATTCGTGTTTTGTACCAAAGAGTAGACGCACTGTTTTTTCACTGTCACCAAAAAACTTGGACAGCAACTCGGATGACTGCGAATGAAAAAGGAGGAAACTGATCACAACTGATCAAATTGTACGCACCAATAACTGCAACACTATACCTTAACAGAAACAAAGTTCACCTGAGCTTGAGCAGCCAAGGTCTGTATCAGTAAGGTTTTACCACAGCCTGATGGACCTGACAGCAATATCCCTGATGCGTCTGAAATTCCTAAACGCTTAAGAGATTTGAGAATTTATACTCTGTCAAGGTAGAAAAAATTTCCCACTTACACTCATCGCGGCAGTTGGGTTAAATTTCCAAGATACAAAGTCGAAAAGCTGTTTTTGTATTGCAGCATAGCCAGCAAACACAAGCTTTCCGTCGATTGCAGGAGATACCACATTAAATTCGCGAAGTTGCGAAGGTTTAACTTGTTGCTGGGCTTGCAAGAGGTGAATCCACCCGATTGCGGGCTCCATTGTTTTATTGTCATCGAGCGATTCAGCATAAGCTTGCCCAACCGCGTTCCGGCATATTCGTACCAGATCTTTCGCTACGTAACCTCCCGTCAATATAGCCAAACGTGAAGCCAGGTTTTCAGCTATATTGCTAGTCGTAGATTCGTCTTGGCGACCGAGTGGAAGCTGAATGAGATATCGTTTTAAAATCTTACAACGGGCTAGCTCTGTGGGAATGACCAGGTCTAACACCTTATCGAAGTGGCCAATACGCTTTGCAGCAGCAGGAATATTCGTGTCGGCACTCGTAGTCGTTGCGACGACAACCAGACGAAAGTTACGCAAGCTAAGTTCATCGATTAAACGTAGTAGGGCACTGCCAAGTTGCGGAAGCTGGGTATCTGAACCATCGGCAATCTGACCGTTGGCCGACTGGAACAGCACGTCCAAGTCGTCAATAAGCATCACACCAACACACGTAAACATGGGTGCACGACCACTAAGAATGTCTATACCTGGGAAGCGCTGTTCCAAATTGTATACCAAGTACTCGAAAGCCGAGGAGAATTCTGAGTTTTCAGCTCCCATAAGCAGCGACATTCCATCCGTTCGCCATATTCGAATTTTCTCGCGGTTCAGCTCACGATGCAGAGCAATTAATGCAAGTGACTTTCCCACGCCACAGACACCCGAGAGAAGTACACCGTGTGACCCAATCTGCTCCATTGTCCCAATCCTTTCACCACTCTTCTGTCCACGCTTCAGTACAAGTGCGATATTAAAAAGGACGTCCTGCACAAATGCAGTGTATCCTACAAAACCAATTTGCCACAGTCGAGCTTTAAGCTCATTTATAGAAGACACACCAGTTTTTCTCTCTCCATCCTCCTCGATGTTCAGCATAGCGATCTTTTCCGCCAGATCCGTCCGTCTCTCCACATTTGTCCAATCAATCCACTCAGTCACGAACACACGCACCGATTTCTCACTCTTTTTGTCATTCTTTTTTACGTCACAAACTTTGAATACGTACGTGTCACCCACCAGCGTCACAGGCACGAGTTGTCCTACTTGGGCTGCTCGCAGTGTTCCTGCAGCGCACAGCTGGCGTTCAATCGATTCTTCCAAGTCGATCTGCCTCTGCTGGACGCTTCCAGATAGCAGATCAACGCGAGAATCACCCAGCATCAGGCTGGCGCTATCGCTACCAAACATCGTGACGAGAGGAAACTTAATCTGCAGCGTCAACCAAACAGACGAAAGTGGCGCCACTTGAATCTTTTTTAGCGTTGCGATCGCACCCTCCGATTGACTGCATACGTCTAAGACCCATGAATGCAGCTGAATGTGCCCACTGCTAAGAACTGCACTAGCACTAGCAAGTTTTGACGTCTGGCGGCGGTCGATGATGCACTCCAACACAAGAAAAGCTGACTGCTGCAAGCTCAAGTTAACACGAATCAGATCTAGCTGCTTGATCGAGTGTACTGTTGCGTCTTTGTCAGAAATGAGCATCTGGTGCGGCTGCAATAACGCGCGTGTGGCGTCGCCACGGAGCGCACAAGCCTGCCATGACATTCGTGAAATGCAAATTAATTATTAAAATTTAATAGGACAGCGGGTCTAATTAGACTAAAACGGTTTTTGGTGATAACTCTCCAATTGGCGGGCTGCGCCTTACTTTCTGTGTGTAGTTAAAACTCTTATTGTTTAGAGTACCGCTGCAAATTAATACATAGGATTCCGAATGCAGTTAGCATACCTAAACTGCGATTTTAATTTTTATGCAAAGAAGTGCTACTGCCATGACCTCCCTAATTCTTTGTCCATGTTCACGATCCGGGTCGATATAAACGAGCATGCTACAAGACTTAAGCACTATGCCGCCCTTAGAGAATCACCTGGCAGATAGAGCCTAAATTATGCACCCTTGTTCTGGCGTTTTGTAGATCATCACGACAAAATTTGGCTACAACAGAACCTTATTACGATAAACTTTGAAATTACACAGCTGTTAAAAGATTTTTGGAAGTGCACATGCTGGTCCTGGTGCTCGCATGTCATGATGTTCGCATAAATCACACGGGGTTCAGTTCCACCAACCAAAAAAAGGTGTTACTCAATCTGAGGGCTAAATTCACTTGGCATTAAAAAGAAGCGTTGTTTTCGAGCGTTTACTTGTGTGGTGAAAATTGACTGGTATTGATGGTGTGTAGAATGTTGGAATATATTGTCTTCATCAATAGAGATCAGAAAGGTTAGCACGGTATATTCAATACATCCTGCATTACAGTACCATCGATTCGGCACATTTCAGCGGAGATTGGCTAAAGTGGTGTCGCTAAAATGGTACGCTGTCAATGCACTCATTCATCGCAAGACATTTTTTTTATATTTGTGCACACCGTCTCTGCTACTGTTCAAAGTTACATGTTTTCAGCGCGCCTCGTCATACCAATTAGTATTACCGTATTGTATAAGTGAAGGCAGGATCTAGTACTGAGAAGCTTACGGTTCGTATTCTGAGACCACTGCTTATACATATTTACTGTATACATGTTAGTAATATCAAAAGTATATAACATTATAAGGTTAATCTAAATAGCGCTCTGTGGTGAGTTAAAGTCGTTCACACACTGCTCTGCGCACTGCCCAAGTCACTCCTGAAAAGTTTCTAGATTCTTACAACTTGTTGCCCCGCTCAAGTACGATACAGGGTCTAGTGTGGGTTTGAGCTAATGCCTGTCAGATGAGCCTGGCTATAACTATCAGTCAAGCGCAGACTTAACTCAGTTAAAGATGTCATTCGCATTTATTACTCAAGCTTGAAAAGACGAAGGTAGGCTAGAAGAGCCACCAGAAAATCGTTCGCTTTGTCTGTCTGTCATGCAGACAAATAGTTCAACTGACAAAAATGGCCACGGGATAAATGACTGAGGTACAACTTACTGCTGGAGTTTCCGGCAGCGCAAAACGCGAGATAAATCGGCTAAGTGCGATTTCAAACTGAAACCTACCGGTTCAGATCCAACACATCTGGAAATCTTTTAAGTAAGTATGACTATCCGACAAGCGTACACTGGTCATCTTAAGGTTTAATTTGCTTGGAGATGGATGCAGTATGCCAGCAGTATGAAGGCTAGCGAAGTCAATGGGAATTCGTTTGCCTTACATGCTCATTATACAGACAACTAATTGACCGACAAAATACGCTTAGAAGAGAAAAAAACTTGGTAAAAAGCATGATGTGCACTTCCGTTGGGCCGATGAAAATAGCATCGTATGTCACTGCTGAGGTTCTTTAGCAGGAATACAATTCTTGCCTCGGTTCAATACGATACACTCTACCGCAATCTTAAGCCTGCCAGATTACCCTCATCATTTTAAGTATGATTACTGGACAAGCGTACAGTGATCATTTGAAAATTATGCTTTCTTCTAAAAAATAAACGTGTTACATAAACTCTAGCAAGCCGTTCAAAAGTACTGAAGCTAACAGGACTTCGTCCGCCTCGTCTGTCCGTATGCAGACAGCCTAACCGTCGAGTTTAGCCAAGAATCAAATGACGGAGATACAGCCCATAGTGTGCTCATTTGATAGTGCAAGACGAAAGCTACACAGGCTAAGTGCGATTTCGAAGTAATGCCAACCATTTTAGCTCAAATTCATCTGAATGTGTTAAGTAAGAACGACAACCAGACAAGCGTACACTGGTCATCTGGAGATTTCATTCGTTCAAAGGTTAAGTAATGCTTAAGTTTGTGTTGGCAGTATGAAGGCTGCGGGAGTCAACATGACTTTGTTCGCGTTTAGATTTTTGTCATGATGGCATATTAACCGACCGACAAGATAAGCCAAAAAAAAAACATCATGGTGTAACCCACAGTATGATCTGCGCAAGACAAGCCTCTAGCTATGCACATAACCGAAATGAACAGTGCATGTCACTGCTGGAGCCCCAAGCATATTTCTTAGCCCGCTTAATTACGAGATAGAATTAAGTGCGATTTGAGCTAATGCTTACCAGATCAGCCTGGCTGTCCATAAGTAAGTATGGCTATCAGACAAGCGCAACTCGTCATCAGAAAATTTGCTCACTTTTTGGAGGTAAACATATTACTAAAACTATAATAAGCGGTATGAATGTTAAAAATGCCATAAAGAATGCAGAAACACTGACCGACCGACAAAATTAGCCAAAAAGCGAAAGACCAAGATATAATTTACGATGTGCACATCCGACAGCGCAAAACACTGGTATAAAGCCTTTAGTTACCTCAGGTACTATACACGAGCTGAGTGCGATTCCAAGCTAATGCCTGCCACTTTAGCTCGAATCCATTTGGATGTCCCTTGGTAACTATTAAAATTAAACAAACGCACACAGTTCATTTGAAGAGCTCACTCAAGGACATTACTTATGTTGGATTCTGCTATATGAAAATTTGAGAAGGCTACAGAAGTTTGATCCATTGTCTTTTTATTGTACAAACTGGCCGATTGACAAAATTAGCCAAGTAAAGAATAAGGGGAAAACAACGGTGTGTACTGCATCGTTTTTCGACAGCACAAATCACCATATATGAGTCTTTGGCTACGCACAAATACTGTGAAGACAACCACAGCGCAAGCCATTGCTGAGAAGGCTGCTACCATTTGCCCCACTTTAGTACGATACACAGGTTAAGCGCGAATCTTTACCAAGTTTGCTCGACTGTCTATAAATAAGTATGTACAATCAAGCGCACACTACTTATTTGGGGATTTTATCGCTATTGAAGCTACGCATTACAAAAATTTGAGCCAGCGATATGAAGGTTGGGGGAGCCAACGAGACTTCGTTCGCCTTGCCTGACCGTCATGCAGGCAGAAAAGCCAGCCGAAATAGTCAATAAAGAAAGACCAAGGTTCAGTCTATGGTGCTCACTACTGGTGGCGCAAGACGCTCGATACACGGTATCAGTGCAGTCTAAATTGATGCCCGCCTGTCCAGCTCGAAAACATCTGAGTGCCTTTAAGTAAATAGAGTACCAGACAAGCCTAGACTGGTCATCCAAATTTACTCTCTTTGTAGGTGAACGTATTTATTAAGCTCTAACAAGCGATGTGTGCGGACTAAACGAGTCACCAAGACTTCGTTCTTCTTACTTGTCCGCCATGCAAACAAGCTGGTTGGTCGATAAAAAAGACAAGGAATTAGTGGCAATGACACCAAATCACCCAATAGATTTATAACTATGCACAGTAATAATAAAAAAAACCAATATTGCAAAGTCGTTTGCCACGGACACTCTAAAGTACAATTCACAGAGCTAGTGTGATTCTGAGCCTATGCCTGCCACATCAGCTTGATTGTCTTCAAGTACGTACCACTATCAGACAAGCATACACTGGTCATGGACTGTTTGTTTTGTTTACAGCTAAGCGTACCGCTTGAGCCTTAGCAAGCGGTGTGAAGACTGAAAATCAACAGAACTCCGTTTATTTTGTCTGTCCATCATGCAGACAAATTGTTCATCAACAGGACTAGCGAAGGAACAAACTTAACAAACCACGTTGTGCATTCCAACAACACAGCGAGATACACAGGTAAATGCGATTTCGAACTAATGCCTGCCAGTTCAACCCAAATTTGTCTGGATGTCTTTTATCAGGTATGACTATCCAACTAGCTTCGACTGGTCATTAAATTCAGGAAGCACAAATGTCGGACTCATCCAGTCCTTTCGATACATCTCTGCAACAAAGGACTTCTTAAGAGATAGATACCATTCGTATCATTTCTAAAGCGGTACTGTTGTGTTTTATGTGTACATCATTATTTTTGTCCTACTTTCCGGCTAAATGCTCAACAGACCGGACAACCGTGTTACATGGCTCCACTTGCCACAATACATCGGAATACGAACTATCAGAACTCATTGCACTGGTCTGCGCCATTTCTGACGCGCTTTGGTTGGCTCATAGAAAATTAGTCTGTGACTTAGGTCTGGGTTGAATAAAGTGATTTTAGGTACCGTAGCTATCTACCTAGATGAAGCGTGAGCTCAGACCTTTGACCTCGCTCTTACACTAAACTTGTTAGATTCGCAAATCGCTACTTGTTTGAATTCGAGACGAAGTATTAGTCTTTATAACAAGACTCAATGTAGCTCTTATTTTTGCAACTATGAGCTGAATTTTTTCCAGATCAAACAATGGAAAACTCCCTAAAATTAGCAATCTTTGAGAGCATAGTAATTCTTGCTAACATGCATCAAGCGATGGTCGTCAGACCGTATACTGCGGCCCTTCTAATATTTCCAATACAAGCCCTGCCTTTTAATTGATGTTTAGAGCATCACTTGATTTGTGTCGCACTTTAGAAGTGCCATGGCACACACTAGGTTCATGCAGCTCCGCTGCAAATGTCTACTAATATGCATGGAGCAGTGACCACAATATTATAATTGGTTTTTCTGCTTCTAAGCACTGCTGCACCATTCTTCAAAGGTTCCTTTTGATAGAAAGCCAGCTTTTAGCACAAAGGTTGGCTAATGTAAAGACTTGTCGCATCCCTTCCTCCCACTTAGACTTGCGTTACGTCCAAGATGAGAAGGACGAGCGCTATCTAGCACTCATACGGCAAGTCGCTTCGGCCATAACTGCAACGGGGTCCGACGGCCCAATGTGTCACATTATTTGATGGTACTACAAGATTGTGTGACACAATTCAGGTGGTATTTCGAACATTATTAGGAGCGACAGGCGTTTTATAGGCATATATACCGTAAACCAACATGGTATTACATAAACAATGTATTGCAAAGAGCAAATTAAATGGAAAATATATATTAAAATGGATTTGTTTTACCTTGATTCACAAATTTTCCACCAATGAAGAAACTTTACCTACGAAGTAAAATGACTATTGAAAAACAAAAAATTACCTAACTCACTTGGGGAAAATATACTTTAATGCTGCGCATTACTGGTGCATCGACGCTTGATGTGTCCCACTTCATCACAACTGCCGCATCAATAATTTTTTTTGGCGCATCAAATTATAATGTAACATGCTCTGATTCGATTCGCTTCTTTTCCGGGTCGACCTTTTCTCGGACGGATTTTTGTGGAAGATGCTCAGTCTTTACCAGTTTACTTTTTGTCACAAACGGCTTCAATTCGAGTGCTTCGTCGTAGGCAAGTAGGTGCGTTTTGGATCACCAAATAACAATCCTGCACGTGTCGACATGCAGCATTCACATCCTTTGCATAACCGCATGCACAGGTACCACTGGTACTATTTACCTCAACACCATACTGCATTGGCTTGTTTTTTTAATTCGAACCGACACAACAAACGATGTAGTTGAATTCGGACATACTTGAATTGTTTCCTCGTACATTTTTTACATTGAAGTGATGCAACTGGCATAACCGCACCCCATTGTTCGGTCTATCCAGCAATTTTGAGCCAATTTGTAACAAGTGGATTTGAACCCGCGCCATCTCTCTGTTTTTTCATAACCATCTCTTCAAGGCTCCCCAAGATTGTATGCGAAACATTACTATTTAAAGGTATAGATTCGTTATCTTTCATTTCTTACATGTATATTTTCGCCATTGTTGCAAAATATTTATTGCTAGGTATCATTTTTTGTTTTGGGGAGTATTCTTCCCTTTAATTCGAAAAAAGGTATATTTTTTCCATTCTCCCAAATTTCCGCCTGCATTGTATCAGCACTTATCGAAGAGGTCAAACCGAAACATCAAGATCTGATCGGTTATGTAATTACGTCTCATGAGTTACCTGCGTATTAGACCATGGGTGATGTATGGTCTGATCAACAAGATATATGTGCTCGATCAAGGGAAGAGAGATCTAAGGAAGCGCGACGTATTGCATTTACGCATCGCGCATGTCCATCTGTATTTGACCAATATCCTACTGGAGAAGCTTCAGGATGACTTGTTGCTTTACCGGGATCAAAGAACAACACAACTAGCGAATGCGAAAATTCTTAACCTACACATATACCGTACGCTTCGTGTTTTGAAGATTTACGTGCGCAGGACTTGTGCATCGCTGCCAAGGTGGTGCGAAGCACCGAAATGCTGTGCACATTGGATGTCTTCGTATTAATGGACCTGCTCGCAAGGGCTACTTTAATACTACTTTAAATGACGCGTTTATACCCATAATCAAAACATTCGCTGAAATTATATAGAGAAGCTGAATTAAAATTATTCTCTACGCTCTGATGATGCATTTTCGAAATCAAGCATGCTGCGGTGCAAAGGCACCTGCAGTGATAAAAACAAGAAGGCAAGCACTTGCAAGCTCACCGCAATCAAGGCGAGCGCTGCTACATCATAGAATCTATTGGCGTAGTCCATCCCTAGTGTCTTAAGATACACCTCTCCATAGACAGGAATGGCAGGATATCCAGGAGCATCGAATTTCAAAATCAAGCCTTTCAACTCGTTGGTCATGAGAACTTCAAATGCATAGCTAAATATAGACAGGTGCTTTAGCCATCCCACACACACAGGTATGGTTTGTGAGTTGAGCAGAAAGCCACCAAAAAGCAGCATCACGAGTAAAACGACTGTCGCACTGAGATTCGCAGCCCCAACACGACTTGAGAGAACGCCTACCAGAAGACAAATAGCACCAGCCGCCACATTAAACAGCACCAAGGTGAGTGAAAATAATAGAAAATGCTCTGCGGTAGCTTGTAGGCCCATAATCCAATAAAAAATGCTTGCGAACAGCGATGCAGGCAAAACCCGCAATAGCAACGTGTCCAGTGTGGCCTTAGCAAAAAAGTAGCTCCCCGCTCCGTAGTACATGGCACCAGTCTCACGAAGAAAAATTGGGCGCTCGCCGATGAACAAATCCATAGAGCTCATGCTTGCGAAGGCAAAGAATGTGAGGATAAAGTAAAATGCACCCATGCGGTTTTGAAACCCTGCAAGATCATTGGTGACGTGGTTGAAAATTAGTCCGCCGAAAAGCGCTAGCAACAAACTCAGGGCAATGTGGAGCACGAACAATGACCGGTCACGAACGGTATTTTGCGTCGTGCGTGCGAACAACACGCAAATCTCAACCAATATCGATCGATTAAACGTCGCAATACCAGCATTGATCTCGTCCGTGTCGGTGTCAGCAAGGGGGCGTGATGGTTGTGTACTTTGTGTCAACGCTCTTAACTCCTTGAAGGTTCCTTCTCCAGTCTTTGTGTCTAGCATGTTTTCGGACTGCGACAAGTCAAGCATCAACTCCTCTTTTGTTAAAAGTGACGACTCCGCCTTCGGTGAAGGGCTGCTGATTCTGAACCGCGAGATCTGACTTCGTTGATGTGTGTTAGCATCTGCGTGCACTAAAGCCAATTCAAAAGAGTCAGGAAAAGCTTTTCGTTTCATGCTGGTCCGAATCATCGAATGGTTGTTCGTATCAGACGCGATGTCAAGAATAAAATCAGCAATATTTTCATGCTATTGCACAGCACAAAGAATGACACTTAACGGTGAGAGGCCCGGCGAAAGCAGCAAACACGAGCAATAAGAAGAGTTATTACGTACCTCAGGGCACTTGAATCCAAGCTCTTCAAAATAGTTCTTGGACTCAGCCGGTGCACCACTGTAGAGCAATTTACCTTTACCGAGTAGCACGATCTTGTCAAGTAGCAGAAAAGAGCGTGCGCTCGGTTGATGAACACTTAGTACAACAATGCGCCCGTGACCTGCCAGATCCTTGACGAGTTGCACAACACGATGGGCTGAAGAACTGTCGAGCCCAGACGTGGGTTCGTCAAGAATGAGAATCTGAGGTGACGTCACGAGCTCCATCCCGATGCTCACCCGTCTTCTTTCACCGCCAGAAATACCACGTCGACTGCTCCTTCCTCCCACTGAACCGATGCGCGAATTTGCGACGTGGGTAAGATCAAGCTCTACGATCACACGATTTACGATCGCGTTCTTGGCATGATCCGATAGTGATGCCGGAAGACGAAGTTGTGCAGAATATGAAATACACTCCTTTACCGTGAGTGTCGAGTAAAGTGAATCGTCTTGATGCACATAAGCAGCAATGCGGCGATATCTCTTTGACAAACGTTTTCCATCCAGCAAGAGCTCTCCGACAAACACCGAACGTCCATTTTCTACCGCTGCAAGAGCATTCAGCAGAGTCGTTTTACCCGAGCCACTCGGCCCCAACAAACCCAGCACCTCACCCCGTGTTACGCACCCCGATATCTTATGCAAAATTCGCTTGGGCTCGTAAGACGCCGTCAATGGCTGCTCCCCACTTTCTGCGTAGCAGCTGATGTGGTGAAATTCGAGTCGTTTAACCGATTGCGATGTAAGTTTTGAAATTTCACTTTCTAAGTCGCCATTCCGTCCACGCCGGTTACGCGCAGTCGAACAGTAGGAACAGGCACATCCGGAAAGCGACAATACCAACACAAGTGTTGCGATGGCCACAATGGTAACCCAGAGTCTGCTTGGATCTCTAGACCCACCACCGGAACTTCCACTACCGGACGCGCTACTTCCGCCACCTCCTGTGCGTTCACACGCCGACGCTATGCACGTAGCCGACAGCGGGATGGGCGAGCCTTCGATGACGATCACCAAGTGCGTCGTGTTATCGACTTCGATCCTCGCTGGTTTGCCGCTTAGCGCTGTCTCCACGAGCGCCTTTGTCACGGTCGAACACTGCGGACCGCACTTGCAGTCGATCTGCGCGCATTCGCCGTTGGCGCTGCCCGTGGCGAAGGCGCACTGTGTGATATTGCAGTCAATGACATGCACACTGCGTACCGAGTCTTTGGCCTTGAATACGGCGGCAGAGCAATTGGCCACATCGTGTTCGTCGCGGTCGCAGCGCACGTCCAGCGCCCCGTCAGGAATCAGTGATTGCAGGTCTGATGACAATGTGCAGCCATATGTCTTAAGCGATGCATGCGCATCATAAACTAGACCTGTGACACACGAGTATTCAGGCCCGAAGTTTGCGCGGCAGACGTCAAAGGCAGACGTGGAGACTGACGCGCCTTTGGCAGTGCACATGCGGCAACCGAAGCCGCTGAAGCCCTCAAAGCAATCGCATCGGCCCGTTGTCTTGTTGAGGTGCTCGTAGCGCGGGTCGCAGGATGTGGTAGTGGTGGACAGCTCCAAAGATGCAGATACGGCGGCTGAGACTACGGACAGCACGAACAAAATCTGCTGCATTAGGATGAGGAATTTTGCTCACATTACACAGAAATCTTCCTTCGTCCCGAAATGTATGGTCTTAATCCACACTTAAATCGACCTTTTCTAGAGAGATTTCTCGCGTGTAAGTGTAAACCTTTATCGTAATATTATTATGATAATTCATACCTGTACAATATATTCCATTACAAGAAGCATCTGTGGCGGTACAGCGTCTCGGCTCCATAAGTAAATGTAAAGTTGTCAAGTCTAAATAGACGTATCTTTGGCCGTGCGGGCGTCTCGGCGCTTTAATAGAGTGGTTATAAAGTTGTGTCACGATTGCGTCCACGCAAGTCTAGACTGAGAGACAGGACACATCTGTGGCGATCCAGCCTCCCGATGCTTCAAAATGTGATTATATTATTACTTGCGGCTCGATCGCGTTCGTGCATGTCCAGATATATTAAAAGGACGCATCTGTGGCGGTCAAGCGTCTCAGTCCATCAAAAGTGTGATTTTATGCCTACTCGCGGCTCGATTGGGCTTGTGCATGTCTAAACTTAGAGAGAGGGCGTATCTGTTGCTGTATAGCGTGATCAGAAGTTCAAAAGCGTGATTTTTTGCTTGTTCTGACTCGATTGTGTCCGTGCATGTCTATATATACAGACAGGACGCATCTGTGGCGGTACAGCGTCTCAAGGCTCTAGAGCGTGATTTTACAATCGTTCCGGCTCGATTGCATCCGTTCATGTCCATGTATACAGACAGAACGCATTCGTGGCGGTACAGCGTCTCGGCGCTTCAAAGGTGCGAATGAAGGTTTAGTTGTGGCTATATTGCGTTAAGACTAGATAAAGTCTAGATAGAAAGAATGGACAAATCTGTGGCTGTGCGCGCTCCAATAGAATGACTATACGATAACTGTATCACGATTGCGTCCGCACATGTCGTGATTGAGAGACAGGACGCATCTGTAGTGGTCCAGCGTCTCAGTGCTTCAAAAGTGATATTGTATAGTTTGTTACGGCTCGATTGCGCTCGAGCATGTTTAGATTGAGAGAGAGGACGCATCTGTGGCGGTAAAGCGTCTAGGCGCTACAAAAGTGTGATTTAATGTCTTGTTGTGGCTCATGGATCTGCTCACGTCTGGATAGATAGAATGAACGTTTCTGTGGCCGTACAGCGTCTCGGCGCTTCAAAAGAGTGATGTTCGCTAACTTGTATCACGATTGCGTTCGCCCGTGTCAAGATTAAGAGACAGGACGCATCCGTAGTGGTTCAGCGTCTCAAGGCTTCAATAGTGTGATTAAATAGTTCGTTACGGCTCGATTGCGCTCATGCATGTCTACTTTGAGAGAGAGAGGACGCCACTGTGGCGGTACAGCGCCTCGGCGCCTCAAAAGCTTGATTATACACTTTCTTCTGGCTTAATCGTGTCTGCGCAGGCTTAGACATATAGACAGGACGCATCTGTGGCGGTACAGCGTCTTGGCGCTTCAAAGGTGCGAATGAAGGTTTAGTTGTGGCTATAGTGCGTTAAGTCTAGATAAAGTCTAGATAGAAAGAAAGGACAAATATGTGGCCGTGCGCGCTTCAAAAAAGTGATATACGATAACTTGTGTCACGATTGCGTCCGCGCATGTCTAGATTGAGAGGAAGGCGCATCTGTGGCGGTGTTAGCGTCTTAGTGCATCAAAAGTGTGATTTTATGCTTACTTGTGGCTCGATAGCGCTTATGCATGTCAAGATTAAGTGATAGGCCATATCTGTGGCCGTACAGCGTCAACGGCAGTTCAAAAGCGTGATTCTTCGCTTGTTCTGGCTCGATTGTGTCCGTGCATGTCTTTATATACAGACAGGACGCATCTGAGGCGGTACAGCATTTCGGCACTTCAAAAAGCGTATTTATACGCTTAGTTCTGGCTTGATTGCGTCTGTGAGGTCAAGACATATAAACAGGACGCATCATTGGCGGTACAGCGTCTCAAGGCTTCAAAAGTGTGATTAAATAGTTATCTACGGCTCGATTGCGATCGTGCATGTCTAGACTGAGAGAGAGGACGTATCTGTGGCCGTAAGACGCCATCGCCACTTCCAAAGCGTGATTTTCCACTTGTTCTGGCTCGATTGCGTCCGTTCATGTTTCTTAATACAGACAGGACGCATCCGTGGCGGTATAGCGTCTTGGCGCCCCAAAAGCTTAAATATAAGTTTGGTTCTAGCTTGATTGCATCTGTGCAGGTCTAGACATATAAACAAGACGCATCTGTGGCGTTGCAGCGTCTCGGTACTTTAAAGGTGCAAATGAAGGTCAAGTTGGGGTTTTATTGCGTCTGCGCATTTCTAGATTGAGAAACAGGACGCATCTGTGGTGGTCCAGCGTCTCGGTGCTTTAAAAGTGTGAATGAATGTCTAGTCGTGTCTATATTGCGTCCGCGCATTTCTAGATTGAGAGACAGGACACATCCGTGGCTGTCCAGCATCTCAGTGCAACAAAAGAGTGATTGTACGCTAAGTTGTGTCGCGATTGCGTCCGAGCATGTCTAGAATAAGAGACAGGGCGCATCTGTGGTGGTTCAGCGTCTCGGCGTATGAAAAGCGTGATTATATGGTTTGTTACTGCTCGATTGCTTGTGTTCAAGTGATAGATAGAAAGGACGTATCTTTGGCCGTTCAGCGTTTCGACGCTTTTACAAAGAAAATTTACGCAAAGTTGTGTCACGATTGTGTCCGCACATGTCTAGATTAACAGACAGGACGCATCATTGGCAGTCCAGTGTCTCAGTGCTTTTAAAGTGTGATTTTATGCTTAATTGTGGCTCGATTACGTTTGGGCATGTCTAGATTGAAAGAGAGGACGTATCTGTGGCGGTACGGAATCTCGGCGCTTTGTAAGCGTAATTATACGCTTTGTTCTGGCTTGATTGCGTATGAGCAGGTCAAAACATATTAACAGGACGCATCTGTGGCGGTAAAACATCTGGGCGCATCAAATATGCGAATGAAGGTTTAGTTGTGGCTCTATTGCGGCTGTTATAGTCTAGATAGATAGAAAAGACAAATCTGTGGCCGTACGCGCTTTAATAAAGTGATTATAGATAACTTGAGTCACGATTGCGTCCGCGAGTGTCTTGATTAGAAGACAGAACGCATCTGTGGCGGTCCAGCGTCTCAAGGCTTCGAAAGTGTGATAATATAACTAGTTGCGGCTCGATTGCGTTGATGCATGTCTAGATATAACGACATGACGCATACAGCGTCTCGACGTTTCTAAAGCGTGAATAAATGTTCAGTTGTGACTCTATTGTGTCTGTTCGAGTCTAGATAGATAGAAAGGACAGATCTGTGGCCGTGCGCGCTTCAACAGAGTGATTATACGCAAAGTTTTGTCACGATTGCGTCCGCGCTTGTCGAAAATGAGAGTCAGCGTCTCAAGGCTTTCAAAGCGTGATTATATGCTTGTTCTGGCTTGATTGCGTCCGTGAATGTCTGGGTTTATTGACAGGACGCACCTGTAGACGTTGGATCAACACAGATGCGTCCTATTCTCAATCTAGACATACGCGGACGCAATCATGACACAAAATTACTCATCTAAACTGCTGAGACACCTCACGGCCAAACAAACGTCCTTTCTATCTATCGAGACTATAATAGACGCACTAGAGCAACAACTGGACATTTATTCACACTTTTAAGTGCCAAGACGTCGTACCGCCTTGATGCTCCCTGTCGTCTTATCTGGATATGCTCGAACGCAATCGAGCCGCAACTAAGCATTTATCACACTTTCGAAGATCTGAGAAATCAGACCGCCACAGATGCGTCCTGACTCCATATATCGACATGCGCGGACGCAATCGTGACACAACTTTGCGTATAATCACTTAATTAAAGCGGAGAGACGCCGCATGGCCAAATATATGTCCTTTCTATTCATCTAGACATGAACATACGCACTTGAGCCACAACTGAACATTAGTTATACTTTTAAAGTGTCGAGACGCTGTTTTGCCACATATGCGTCCTTGCTTTCAATCTAGACATGCACGAACGCAATCCAGCCACAAGTAAGCTTATAATCACACCTTTTAAACAGGAAATCGCTGGACCGCCAGAGATGCGTCCTCTCTCTCAATTTGGATATGCACGAACTCAACCGAGCCGCAACTAAGCATATACTAACAATATTAGTTCACTGCGACGCTGGATCGTCACCCATGCATCCCTCTTCTCACTCTAGATGTGCGCGGACGCAATCATGACAGAATTTTGCGTATAAATACTGCTAAGACACCACAAGGCTTAAGCTACGTCCTATCACTATATCTAGACTTGAATTGAAGCAAAAGAGACACAACTGAACATTTATTTATACTTTTGAAGCTCCGGGACGCTGTACCGTCACAGATGGCTCATGTCGATAAGTCTAGACATGCACGAATGCGATCGAGCAGCAAGTAAGCATTTAATCAGACGTTTGGGCATCAAAACGCTGGATAGCCACAGATACGTACCGTCTCTCAATCCAGACATGCGCGTACGTAATCGTGAAAAAACTTTGCGTATGATTTTTCTAGTAAAGCGTCGAAACACCGCACAGCCACAGATACATTCTTTTTCTCTATCTAGACTTATACAGACGCAATAGAGCCACAACTGAACATATATCAACACTTTTAAAGTGCTGAGACTTTGTACCGCTACAGATGCGTCCTCTTTATCAATCCGGACATGCACAGATGATATCGAGACGTAACAAACCTTATAATTACACTTTTCAAGCGCCAAGACGCTGTACCACCACAGATGCGTCATGTCTTTATGTAAAAACATCCACGGATGCAATCGAGCCAGAAAAAACGTAAAATTACGCTTTAGATGAGCCGATGACGCGGTACGGCCACAAATACGCCCTCTTTATCAATCAAGACAAGCAAGAACATGATCGAGCCGTAACAAGCTCTACAAATAAACTTCTAAAACACCGTGACGCTGAACCGCCACAGATGCGTTTTGTCTATATATCTGAACATGCACGGACGCAATCAGACCAGAACAAAGCGGTTTGTCTCGCTTTTGAAGTGCCGAGACGCACTATCGCCACGGATGCGTCCTCATTCTTAATATAAACATGCAACAACGCAATCGAGGCGTAACAAACCATATAATCAAACTTTTCTAGTGCCGAGACGCTGTACCACCACAGATGCATACTGTATATATATATATATACATGCACGGACGCAATCGAGCCAGAACAAGCGTAAAATTACACTTTAGAGGTGCTGATGTTGC
>RCHQ01000407.1:0-24878 GCA_003676415.1 Plasmopara muralis
AGGAGTATCGCAACCTGGTACAGGCCACAGTTGTCTTACGAATCGGCGCAAAATTCTGCATAGACAGTTTATCCAATCATAAAATTACGCAAATTCCACCGTGAGATCGCACAAAAAAATGTTTTTTTAAAAACGCCATTTTATAGATGTCTAGTTCTGCCGAACGTGTAGTAGATATTCTATTAGATCAGTACCGTGACCTGCATCGTGTGAGTAGTGCCCGACTGGAAGTCTTTTCGATGGTTTTGCTTCCCGTGAAGTTAGGAGAGCTTTCATGGATCAGTGATTTGCGTCAGGCCTTGGCTCACCGTGCTGGTAACTCAGGTCACTTGGTTCTTCGTAGACGCATTCGGAGTTTGTCGACTTTGCCATTTCTTGCTTATTCTACTTCTAATTTTCAGTAAATTCATAATGAAGGAGAATCAAGGTCAAGGCTGTGTCTTCGGAAAGCACAAATCCACCCGTCTTCTTTAAAAAAATTGCTTGGCCGGAGAGTCTGTTGTCAAGTATGATAGTACCCTCCGGTTATGAGATCAATTGACAAGATATTTGCTATCCTTGAGCTTCTTCGCAGATCTAGCGAGTGAAAGCCAGGCGGGTGTGCGCCGAATCTCGCGTTGCAATCCTCGGCATACTCATCGCCCAAAGGTTGGGGTTCTTGTGAAGCACCGAAACAGGAAGAACTTTAGGCGCACCTCCATGGTGGAAGTAAAGGCTCTTTTTAATCCTGTTTAACCTTAGCGTTTCACAAGTAAATAAACTTCGGAGCAGCGCAGTTTGCAAAAAGCAGTTGCCTACCACAATTTTTTTTAATCTCACAAGACGTCGGTACGTAGGTGTACTATCTATATATGGCAAATTGTTCTTTGGGCTCATTGCGTAGCGAAGGGCAAATACAAACGGCAGCAAGTGAAGTCTCATTAAGATAATCCGATGCTTTTTTAAGCTCAGACCCTGGTGGTCTTTAAATACTGACATTAAAGTACATTCAAGACGGATCGTATATCCGTACCTTGGTATAATACACATCAGATTGAGACAAATTAGGAAGTGTAAAAGAGCGCCCTGTATATAATTAAAAGAAAATTATAGAAATATTAATGGAACGTACCTCGGCGCACAGTATGAAGACCGCAGATTTTCTGGGTTTATCCCCCAGTACAGCTGAAATATAAAGATCATCTACTATATCACTCGCAGCAAGACTTTCTATTGATGATTTATTATACTAAATAGAAAAGAACTATTTTAAAGCTAAGCAAATTAATAGAAGATCTTGAAACACAATCATGATACTATTGGTTTTAGGTAGCGGTCTATAGAGCCTTCACTCTACTGTGCGTCAGTACCGAAGTTAGACCAGAAAATCTCCTACAGATGACAGCAGCGTTCCAAGTATCCGGTTTGAATGTACCATATGGTTCCCGTCGTGATCCGTGTCATTTATTGGCTGCGAATTTGCCAGCACTACTCCCGCCAGCAAGTTAACCCGAATGCGTCCTTACGGCGTTGATATAGCTCTCCTACCAGTCCTCTTCCTACTTGTTCAAACCGACGCTTCCGTGAATGCAACGGCGTCCGCCGCAGCTCTAGGAACATTTTCATTCAAACGAGGTCGACCTGGTCCCTTCGTCTCGGAATCGCCGGATACAAAAGACGAAGAAAGTGTCAATGCTACCAAACGTGTCGGACATAGACATAAAGCTGCCAAGTTTATGGCCAAAAGCATGCACGTGTTGCGAAAGAAAATTAATAATTTTTGGATTAAACTGCAAGTAGTTTGGTGGTGGGTAACAAATGCGAATCCCCACGTTGTTTACAGCAAGCTCAAGCTTGATCAAGCCAACAACGACATCTTGTCGAAGCCAAAGTTCCATACTTGGGTCAAGTATGTCTATGACTACAAATTAACACATTCGGTGAAAAACGTGTCGATTTTGGCAAAATTGTGCCACCAATACGGGGAATATCAAGTTGCAATGATGCTGGAGCAGGCCAAACGCGGGGCCGACCCGAAAACGCGAGCTCTTGGCCGGACCTTGCAGATGGAGCAAATGTTGCGCTGGAGTGCCAAGCGCCTCAGTGCAGACCGACTCTACAAGTTTTTGCAGGTGGACGAGCACAAGCCAAGCTTGCTATCGGGCCGTGCGTTGGCTATCTGGAACATTTATGTCCGCAATTTTAACCCGGGGAAACCCACGACGCTCTTCACACAGCTCTACCACACCATTGATGACGCAAGTCTGTCGTCGCTCCTCATTGCGGCAAAACGGGCCCCGAAAACAGCAACGCTAGCGACAACGCTGCAACTGCAATTACGCGACGTTTGGTTGAAAAAACGGGTGGCGCCTAAGCGTGTTTTCACATATTTAGGCCTTGACAAGCACTATGATCAGCTCCTTGATCAGCCCGAGATGATAGTATGGATGCGGTATGCAAAATTGTATTGGGGAAAGACAAAGACGGACGTGACGCTCAACGAAGTGATTGAGAGCTTTTACAATGCAAATGAAATTGAGATTCTTATTGGCTCGGCAACGACGGAGTATGGGAAATATTTGGCAAAAAAACTGGCAAACACGCTAGCGTAGTTTGAATTGTTGCAAGTCTAGGGTACTTAAATTGAATGGAATAATTAATCAAAGCACGTGACTTATGACAAAGACGAATGGTAGGATAAGTCATTTGGGCAATGCTAAGCGCAACTGAAGGTAGGCGATGTTTCTCATTATCTTTTACTCGTGTGGTATTTATGTAGAAAAAAACATATATATTGGAATCTCTTTTTCTGTTAAAAAAGTCTACTAATTTGTCTTATTTTATTATATCTTGACGACCATTGTACAATCAATAGTCCTATTATGAACCATATTGTAATATACTGCAATGTAGGTCATTAAAAGCCACAGAGATCTGATGTCATAGCTCGTTCGAATTATCATCATGACACTGAGCTTTTGGTACGCAATGATTGCAGAGAGCGATGTTTCATTACGAAAGTTCTCATTTTCCAGTACGTCAACGTACTGCCGTCTTGTGAGACCGAAAATTGTGTGGCAGGCGGCTGACTCTTCGAGAACTGCGCTTCTCCACAATCTTTTGCTAGAGCTAATCCGGCAAAGAAGACTCAGATTTCGCACTCTTCCCCATCGAAGAAGGGGCGCATACCAGTCGTTTACCTTTGTGTACGAGGTGGGTTACGTGCGCTTAAGCGCACACCTTTCTTTCTTTCGCTAAGGCTGCTAAGAAGACTTAAGCTAATATGAGAGCTGTCAATCAGCCGTCACACTTAAAGATACACCCAAAAAACTTTGAAATATTCGTCATATTTGCTGGTCATGCGAAATGTCTCGTACAAAAAGACGGTGGCGTACATGATTTATATGAGCAAAGACTTTGAAAGGCCTTTCTTGATAATAAAACTGTTGCTAAGAGCTGAAAGAATGAAGTTACCTTCATGGGCGACAATTTTGGTATATGCCTCGGGAACTTCAGCGGCCGAAGTCAGGGCCAGGGGCTTTGTGACTCGCCCACAGCCAGGACCCGATGCAGGTCGCCATCCCGTGATAGGTCTGCCGACCATCCAAATGGATAAAACTCCACTAATGCAGACCACAATGGCAGCAGTATGTTCATTCGCCTTGCATGCCGCGAGGGCTAAAAGATTATGAAGGAATTTTGCTTAAATAAAGTTCTTTTACGGGCACGACCTTACGGCAACTACGCAATTGCTGTGAATGGTGCACCAAGTCCTTTAGAGAAGTCTACTTGGCTTTGTGAGTTGCTTGAAGGAAGGGATGGCTTACCACGGTTCGATTTAGATATTCGTATTGATTTATAATGCAGCAATTTCCAAGCGGGATGGGTAGAAAAGAATTTGTGGAGCCATGCCGATCAAAGGATCTGTATCTATGTACCCCAGGCCAAAAACGACTAGAATGTAGACCACCCAGTTGGTTAAGAGAAAATCGTTATGCTTTATTTTCTGTTACATTTAGTCGTCAAACGGGATCTTCTTGTGTCGAGCGCGTCAGGATAAAGCCCACATTGGCTAACCAGCTGTTCGACATACAGCAAGAAAACCACAGCACCTGGTGATTTGCAAACATTGTTATGGTGAGCCTAAATAGGAATATATAGGTTGGTAAGGCCAAGAATTGAGGAGCTCTGGCCACAGTAACACAAAATTGGGCGTGAAATTTTAGCTTTCGGGTTATTAGAGCAACTCCAATGCCTTAAATTTATACACATTGCTCATTATAAAATGAGCAATGTGTATAAATTTAAAGCATCGCGGAATTGGAGGCTCTTTACGTACATCAAGATGACAATGTCGATGTTTACATAGCGACAATAACAAGATTTCTGTATTTAGAATAACAGTAAATCTATGTAAAAAGTCCTCCAAGCTCGATAGCGTCAAGATCTATTTGGTTAGTGTTTGTCCTACATACGAAGAATGACGCTGAGATCATGAATCTGGGCTGGACGGTACCTTGTAATTTGCCAATTTACCGTGGCTAAGAACTCAAAGCGCTGTTGGCCCGAACGGTCAATTTACTCAGCATCAACGTTAGTGGATTGTAGAATGTTGATAAATAGGTCATTTGAACAGGAAATAGCAAAATACAAAGTTAATATATCTTTATGACCAAGGTTCGCAAACTGGTTGCTACTTCTGAGCCAATCATTCATATAAACTACCTGCTTCTCAATTTAACATAAAAAAAATTCAAAAATGTTCTGCAAACACAGTAACGAGTCGTGAGTTGTGAGCACGTTCAAAATTTTGAGTCCACAAGACTGGTGATGTAGTCTAAAGCAATTCGGCAAAATTATATAAGAATTGAAGAATTTGAAAGAATATTGTAGAAGGTGACTCAATTTCATCATAATGTGTTTATAAACATTAGGCATTTGGTAAACTACAATTGTTTGGGTAATTTTTCACATGAACTCATATGGTCTACGTCTGTGTGTGTTGAACCCTCACTTGCGAAGGAATAGAATTAAGACGGATGACAGATTTAACGTCAACTGCTTGCAGAAAACGATGTGTGCAGGTGCCAAGGAAGCCAGCGCATGCTAGCTCACAGAAAATTAAACCAACCTCGGAATGTGCTCCCACGCGTGCTGACGCGGACGCATTCTGACTGACGAAATGCAATCAACTTGATGGTATCGACGGTTTCCTTTTCACTAGGAATTGATCAGTTTTACGCGCTTAATGCAATTTTTTTATAAAAATGGGCTGGTATTATAAAAAATAAAGCATTAGCAACTTTTTTTTTGCTAATTAGTAGCTCATAGGTCTGCATCTCAATTATTGTCACGGCTAAGAGTCTTGAAACAAGCCGCTTTATGGACCCTGACTTAAACTAGCTTTTAGATTGACTTTTAGTAAGACAGCGACGCGAAGTACCTATGAGATTCCCATTGAGAGTGTAGGTCCTAGGCTTCTCACATTTTGGGGTAGAAACTTTTAATTGAATTTGATACGGTATTGAAGTAACGCGCAGATTCTCCGCAAGTTCGTGCAGAAACAACGAATCATTTTCAACGAAGTGTCTTTTGGTCCTTGTGGCACAATAGCAGATGAGCATACTGCTCATCATCAAGGCCTGTATACCCCCCTTCCACTTCCTCGTTAGACCTCTTGTCAAGAAAGTGACAAAATCTCACATAGGACGGCGACTTACGTCGGTATTCAGCTGTGGGCGAGTCACAGAGCTCTTGGGCCGATTGAGTAACGAGCTCTCTGGCAAGATAGTAGAGAATTATTTGAATGATTACTACTCGGCCAATGTAGACCACGATACCAAGAAGCATGCACATCTGCTGTGCGCGATGTAAGGACCAGGCATCTACAAACCGCAATTTACGGAGACCATGCGCATAGTCATAACACAGGTTTAATTTCTTTGAGAGATTTAACTCAAAAATAAACCCTACCGGGCTTAAGATTCTTTGGGCTTCACTACCTCCGTCTCACAACAAATTAGTTTGTGAATCTTGTCTTAGATCTATACTTCACAAAGCGAGGGCCCAAAAAGCGGCTCTCAGCAATAATAATGGATTGGATATCGACCTGCTCGGCTGAGATGAATGCTCCGATGCTTTGCTCTAATGATAACCGCGAAGTTTTAATATGGCCCCTTCTGCGTCGAGCGCGTCAAGATGTTAAGATCCACAAGATCCACAAGATCTAGCAAGTCGACTATCTGACATACAGTGAGAAAAGAACAACATCCGTTAGACGCGGGGTGGGCTACCATCTACTGGACTTGAAGAGAATGCTGAAAGCCAGTAGGTCCTAGCACCAAAGATCTCTGGGCTTATTAGCTCAAATCGTGCGCGCAAGCCTGACTTCTAGGCTGGTCCAACAATCTCAATAATAATATAAGAATCAATAAAAATTAATATCGACTTATATGAGGCAAGTTTTTTCGTTGTAGCAGAAGAAATGTAGTATATGACGCGCGGTAATTGGTAATTTTTAAAAGTGAGAAATGAGTTATGAGACAGAAATGACATGAACCAGGGTTACATGTCCTCCGCTTTGCTCCTTGTGTAGATTTGCTTTGACGACCAACCTCGACTGAAGAGCCAAAGCACTATTGGCGCGGACGGTCGATGTGCTAGACAATTGAATGACAGAATTATTATTGTGACGAGAACAAAAGGTCGAAGCGATGCTTTTGAGCGGGATATTGGAGTAGTACAAGAACCTTAGGCAGTGCTCTCCTGAAACAACCTTTGCTGCTTGCCATAAGTGGCATTAAGCTGAGACACTATCGGATAGTCTCTCCCACTGCACGTGTAGCAGCAAATGAGCATTTGGAAAATGACTTTGTAAGCCAGCACTTGCTGCGTACTTGTAATGCTTTCAGCCAAGACAATAGAGAGAAGCCTTGCAGACGCACGTAGACTTGCGCATCTTACACTGAGAAACCTTGCATTTGCTGTAGACTCTGCGAGGTATGACTGGCGGTATTTAAACCGAAACTTATAGCATGCATGCGGAATAAAGTCCGTGAAGGCCGAGTCATTTATGGTGCTGCCTTTTGATGCGTCTAAAGATGAACGAAATGTAAGCAAGGCACTGCGTAGCATTGCTGCATTGCTAGACTTCGGCATGTCGGTACAATAGTGCCGACACGACAAGAGCCTTTGGCAGCGTCGATCGTTTAGTAGGAAAGACATCAACGCAAAATGCTCATTGATCAGCCACGACGTCTCGTACTGAACCGGAGGATCAAAAGTAGACGTTGGAGTCAATAGCGCTCAGTATTTTCGAAGAAAGAGACCGGAAAGATTAAAAGTCATTAAATCTCAATATTTATACTTTGCTTGAGCTGGACGAGATGTCCATGGCAGAGCTCGAAAGACACACGTAAAATTCTTAACACGTAAAATAAATCCTTGATTCAGAAAATCTTCATCTAATCAGTATCATATCCGGTAAGATACTATTAAAATATGGCACTTAGGTGCTTTGAAGGTACGCTGATTCCAGAGGAGCGAGCTCGGGCGGACAAGTACCCGTATTTCTCATTCCACGCTGAAATTTCGAAGAAAGCCTCATGGCAAGTGGCGCATCGTGGACTTATACGATAAGCTAAATTTGGCCTTTATACTGGACTTGGCGCAATTTCTAAAAGAATGTGATGTGAAACAGCAAGATTGGATGTATACTGTACAGCGCAATTTACCTGGTTGACGCATGCTATCAGCTTCTCAAATTAAAGAGTCACGCATGATCAGCACTGCTTGTTCTGAGTTTTTTGGTCATGTCTTAAGAGCCATCGGACGCATCTGCAGGCGTATGTTTATCGGAGACTGTCCAAGAATTTAAAGACGGGCGTCGATTAAATACGTTGTAACACTCACAGTCGAAGAATTTTCGTCACATGTTGATGCTCGTTAGATCTACAAAAGTGATAATATCACTGCTTGTTTAGTGACAAATACAAGGATCCCGTAGATAGGATACCAGATGTAGTTTTAAGTCTTCAAATTTGATATCGTCGAGTGCTGTTTGGTGGGTCTTCCAATTAGATACAAGGTATGACGCTTAAATGCCATTAACCTGAGTTGTGTGCCATCCACTATGCTCCAAAGCGTAATTATGGCGAGTCGTTGACCCACTTTAGCTGAAAAGCGGAAGAAATATTGGCTCGGATGATCGATGTACTAAAATTTGGCATTGTAAAGATCGACACCAACGGTGACGAGGATAACAGTTCGAGGCGTTGTTTACGAGGTTAGCATGAGAATGACACGATGGACACGGAGCAGTGCTCTTCTACAAAGAATTCGCTTCTTGCCATAGGTGACATAGGCGACTTTGAGCTTACACAGTTTGAGATAGCGTCTACCACAGCACGTGAAGTGACTTGTGAACAAGTGGGAAATGACTTATTAAGCTAGCACTTGATGCATACCATTATTGACTTAGAAGGCTTAAAGCCAAGACATCAAGAGGAAGCCTTGCGGATGCACGCGAATTCGCACAATATACATTGAGTGACCTTGCGTTTGGTGGAGACTTGGCTGAGCTTCTTAAGTGAAGCTCTAAGCATGTGCGTGAAGCTCTCGAGAAATGCTTGTCAAAGACAGTATCTGCTGTATGCCATGTGGGATGTAGTAAAGCTCGAGGTATTTAATGCACTGGCTTTTTGATGCGTCTAAGAATGCAGGAGCATATTTCACTGAGTGAGGCACTGCGTAGCATTTCTACATGCTAGACGTCAACATCACGGTACAATAGTGCCAACACGACGAATTCCCATGGCAACGTCGACCTTATAAGAGAGAGACAGCAACGCAAAAGCTTATTGAGCAGCGCATATGTCATGTACTAACAGAAGGATCTAAAGTAGACGTTGGAGTCAATAGCGCTCGGCTCTACCAAACGAAGAGACCAGTAAGGCTTAAGTGCCCAACAAACCTCTTTACATCGCACAAATAGAGTCTCCACTCGAGATGACGAGATTTCCTTAGCAAACGTTTAAGAGTATATAAGCTCCATGGCATCGCCAGAAAAATAATTATTCGACCTACACAATATACCAGCTTCTGACGTTTGGTGGCTCGGAAGACACGGAGAAGGTACTAAGTACTCAAAGTTATATTTTGATTATAAAGGACTCATCTGATCCGGTAAAGTACTGTTTTTTATTCTTTTCATCAGCGATACCGTCTGAAAGAGGCGCCATGAAATTGAATTTAGTTTCACAGGGCAAACACCGCTTAGCGCAACAAGTGCATTTACCTAAAAAGAAGTGTGACTCTATCAACGTAAGCTTCTTTGCCATCCACAAGCACTCATGATTTTGAGCGAACAGTTCTTATTACTTCACGCCGATTGTCTGTGGCAAATATAGCCTTGCAGCAAGTGGCGCATCGTAGAATTTTTTAGTAGGCTAAGTTTGAAATTTATCCTGGAGCTTTTAGTAGGCTAAGTTTGGATTTTAACCTGGCTTAAATAGCGGAAGACGTGATGCGAGACAACTAAATAAGACGTATAATGTACAGCGCACTCAACTTAGTTGATGCCAATTATCAGCCTCTATTATGGAAGATTGACGTACCCTTGACGATGGCCGGCACTCTGCATATCTTGCTCCATCTATAGCGTCTGCAGGCTTTATAAGGCGTATGTACCGACCTTTTCAACAAAATCTTACTAATTTTTAGCGTCATATCTCGTGATTACACCCAAGAACAACCCAACAGCGCTTAACGCTATCAAAATCGGAAATTTTTTGATCACATCCAAATACAGAACTCTTGTCTATGCCTTAAAACGTTTCATTACAAACTATTTGATTGATGTCCGTGGGTCGATAAGTTTCGTCCATCGTATTTTAAAATTTAGAAAGGTTGCTGCACAATGAGAAAGTCAGACTTGCTCATACGACTTGTGACATTCAACTCGGAGCAAGCCACACTCACTTTTACTTCTAGTTTAAGGCCAATAGAGCTTATACCAAGCAGGTGTTGGCTGTTTATCCAATAGCAGGTTGGCTTGAATTGTTTTCGGATCTGATCGTCGTGATGCGCTTGACGCAACTATTTTTTTTTAGATGTGCAAATATCCTTGGAAAGAAAAGATTGGCATTTTTTTTGCTGACCAGTAGCTCAGAAGTTTGCATCTTAATCATCCCCACAGTTAAAACTCGTAGTAACTGACTGCTTTATGTGCGCAGGCTCTATCAACCATTCCTAGATAAAAGCAAGCTCACAAAATCTTAGGCTAGCTTTGCAAATTGATTTAAATGAGACAGCGCTGCGAAGAACCCGGGCGATCCCTATTCGGGTGTAGGTCACAGACTTCTTCAGCTCTCAAGTAAAAAACCTCTAATGATTGTTAAAATCACGCGTAGATCCGCAGTAATGTCGTGCTGGAACAATGACAATTCCTGAACGAAGTGCCGTGCTTAGAGGCCTGGTCCTTGCGGCGCGCGAAGCCAACGAGCATACTGCCTAGCAATATGGCCTGTATTGAATGAATGGTTCTACCTAAAAGGTCCTCCACATCCTTGCCGGACCTTTTCCCAAGAAAGCGAGAAGATCTCAAATGAGATGGCGACTTACCTTGGTACCTGGCGGTGGGCGAGTGACATAGCCCTTAGTCTGCTGTGGTTGATATGAACCCACCCTGGAAATAAACCGAGTTTGTGGCCTTTGGTCTTTTCCATCCCTCTAAGATCTTAATTTTTTATTACCTTACTAACAAGGGTGTCGAGTTTATGCCGTGGAAAGATATTCTTTGGTGTCCATTATTTCGCATGGCCAATATAAGTGAAATTCTTTCAAGCATATCTCGATTGATAGAATTAATTGACAATATTGTATTAGCCTGAAGCTTCTTTGCAGTCAACGGCCAGGAGAGTGCGCGCCGAAGCGCCCGAACCACTCCTCGATATACTCCTAGCCCAAAGGTTCCGGTGCCTGGAACAATCGACGCACCTCCACGGTGGGGTAAGAAACCTTCCTTACCTGAGCAGTTGTTTGGCGAATGAAGCGCAGTTTTCGAGAAAACAACTGTCTGCCACACGCAATTTTGTCAAATGCTGGAATTCGTCAAAGGCAAATATTAGAATACTTTTGGAAGCAGATCGTATTAACTAGAGAAGTCTCGTAAGTTGCTCCAAAACATATCAAAATAAGGCGAATGGACTACGAAAGATAGCGATAAGTTAATATGGCGTGCTGCAAAAAAAAGGTATAAAGACTTATCTATGGAATTAAAGTACCACTTGATAAGAACTTCTTTACACCTACGGCCGCGCTTGAATGACTAGCATATCGTTATTTTCTGTCTTACGTCATGTAACACCACTATATGCATCAAGTCATTAATTTTTGCAGTCTTACAATGCTAGAAATGCAACGACTTAGACACAATTGCCAATACAGGCAACTCTCAAGCCTACGCAGCTGCCGATTTCTCTGCCAGCTTCTTTGTCAAATTCTCCGACGACTTCTTTCCATCTCCAGTATTTGCTGTTCTGATATTAATCTCAATCTTGTCTGTGTCAAAAAGGCTTCCAATGATCTCGTTGAAGTCACGTCCTTTTTTGTCTTTTTCCGATACATATTCGCGTACCTGATCCATGATTTAAGCACCAGATTATCGAGAACATCACAAGGGCTTATGTCATAACATATTTGAAAACAAGCTTCGGCGCCACATCTCTACTTACCCGGACCTTTTCTAACTTGAGTTGAAGGTCTGTCGCCAGCGTCGCTGTTTCCTCTCGCCGTTTTGCAATAATCAGGAGCGAAGGCAGACTCCGGTCATTAAAAGTTTGGAGCAGCTGATCGAAGAGCGACATTGACCTACCAGACTTGTACTCGTTCGAACAAATTTTCCAAATATCAAACGCACGGCCGGTAAGCAAGGTTGGGTGGCTCGGATCTGACAGCAAACGGTGTAAAGTGGGTATGGCGAACCTGAGCGTTTTCTCCAATACGCCATCTCCTCTTCCTGTAGTCTCGTGCCAAGAGCTTTAAGGCTAGCCTTACTCTTTGCTTGTTCCAGCATCATTGCCGATTTATAAGAATCAAATTGCGCCCATAACTGTGCAAACAATGACACTTTTTCCCCGGGATGCTCCGAATCATAGCTATCCACGAACTAGACCCAAATACAAAACCAAAAATTCTTTGACCTGGTCGAGCTCTAAATTGGTGTAGACAATGGAGTGATCAACCCCAATCAGACTCCACCAACCTAATTTGAACCCACGCTGCGAGTTGACATATTGTTTCCACACCGCCTGCTTGCACTTGGTCATTAGAGTGGCAAATTCAATTTTCAAGCCGAAATCTTCGAAAACATGAACCCTCACTTCGTCTCTTGCGTTTGGCGGTTCCGAGAAGATGACACCAGATTGGTTCGCAGTGGATGAAGGTGCGGGGGACGCAGTCGCAGTCGCAGTCGCATTCGCAGAAGCATCGCTTGTGCGAATAGGTAGAGGACTAATGCGAGCGCTCGAGCAACGCTACAAAGATGCATTTGTAACCTTGCCGGCCAATAATTTAAAATGAAAAGAGAGGGCGAGGACGGAGCATATGGTACACATATACGCTGCAGGGGCTGATTAGCTCTTTGCCCGGTATCGCAAACACCAAGTCTAGCCCTGATTGAGTTAACGTATATAAATTACTCTAATATGGTTTGCCTTTAAATTCTTTAAAAAATAACCATTATCTTAGGTCGCCAAACCTACAGTCGCGCTTAGAATTGCCTTATTGACTCAACGACCTGTCATAAGTCATGTTAAACCACTATATCCATCAAGTTGTTAATCTTTTCTGTCTGACAACGCTAAAACTGCAACGACCCAAACACAATTACCGGTAGAGGCAACTTTTATGGCTTCCAGGGTCGCTACGATTTTTCGCCAACCGTTTTTCGTTGTAAGTCTTTGCTGAGTTGATAATAGTCTCAATCGCGTCTGCGTCGTAGTAGCTTCCAATGGTCCCTTTAATAGTCACGATCGTCTTTGTCTCTTCCATATACGCAGCCGCATACCTCAACCATACATTAATCCCCTGCAGATCGAGAAGGTGCTCGCGTTGTGTGTCAAGCATTAAATATTTAAAAACAAGCTCCGGCTTTATACCTTTACTTAACTAGACTTGCATTAAAAGAGTTCTCGCCTTTCTGCTGATCGTTTTGCAACAATAAGTAGCGAAAATAGATTCTCGTCATCGAACATACTGTACAGCTAATCGTAGAGCGGCATTGACTTTTTTTGCTGAAATAATGATTTCAGACATCCTACGCACGGCCCGTAAGCAAGCCCCAGGGGTCTGGCCATATTGCAAAAGTTCGTAGATTACATGTGGGTCGGGATTTTTGTCAAATTAAACTGACATCTGCTCGCTCTGCAGTGTCGTGCCAACAGCTCGAACTAATTGTCTTCTCTGCCTATGCCTGTTCCAGCATCATCGCCGATTCGATCTCACTGTACTTCGCCAGCAACTTGTCAATCATTGACACTTTCCTATTGGAATGAATTGCATTGATTTTGGTGCACAGAGAGCAGAATTCGTTTATCAAAAATAAAAGTAAATCATTCTCGAAACTACCACTTGTACGGTAGTGAGATGGTAGCGCGCGTAGTGTACAGAAGAAGACAATTTGTAGTCTCTTGAGACTCTTTCTGATCGCAAAGAGACATGGGGCGCAGTTATGACCGTAAACTCATTTGCACAGGTGAGATGAAGGACTTACAGCAGGGTCACTGTTGTCACGTTTTTTTCAAATAATAGTGTTGCTATCAGTACACGCGTGGCTCAGAAAATGATAATCACTGCCTCTGCAAGATCTTATCCTTGCTACAATGAGGCGGTAGCATAATATGGAGTCATCAGGCTTATTTTTACGCTACCGGTATTCTGGCTGTTAATATAATCGTAAAAGAGTGATAACATGAAGCAAGAGCGTAAACAAAAGTAAATGTATTTATTGCCAATTCTGATTACATCAGCCAAATCTTGCGAAGAAAAACATTCATCGCTTGCTTCAGACTTGAGATATATTACATTAAGAACATATTGACAAGCAGCTTTGTATATTGCTGGCGCTTCAAAACGCTGATAACATTGAATGAAACACGACAATGATAAATGACAACAGTGACCCTACTTTGAATCCTTTGTTTCGCCTCCGCGAATGTATATCTGCGCCCATAAGCTTTTAATAATTTCAAAAGGGTATCAAGAGAGAGACGCGAGCTGCAAATCGTGTGTTTTATTAGCTTTGTACGCAACCGTCTCACTAACGTACGAGTGGTAAATTTCGAAGTCCATTTTTGAAGACGAATCGGAACGAGTTCCGCTTTTTTGCATTAAGATTTGCTTCAATATTGTAGAAACTGCCTTGTCTTTGCTTCTGAGCAAGCAAAAGTAAAACGTGAATGTCCTCTGTAGGTCGAATGACCACCGCTTCGGCGATGCCTCTAAGCTTATAGTACGCTTTGAGCTTAGCCGTAGACAACTTTTCCATCTCAAGCAGATAATCTACTTGCAGGATATGCACGATGCTCATTATGTCTTAAAGCTATATTGATCTCTCCCTCTCGATTTAGCTAAACGCTAGTGCTTTGACGTCTACTTCTGGCCCTCCTGTGTGATGCGCGATACTTTTCTCTACTTAATAGGCACCTTGCGTTGCTGTCGTTTCTTTCAATAGATCGACGCTATAAAAGTGACTTGTGGCTTTGCAGAGTCAATCCTGCCGTAACTGGCTCGGCATCATTGTACCGACATGGTCATGTCTATCAATGCAGCAATCCTACGCAGTGACCCGCTCAGAGGAATGTGTTCGGCTGTAGGTGCATCAAAGGCAGCACTTTAGATAATTCGGCATTCACCGACTATATTCGGAGCAAATACTGTCCACTTCAAGCATTACTTTGTAAGTCCACGTGCATGCTTAATTTTTTCGCCCGTCAAACCTTGGTTAAAAATTCTTTGCACAGTTTACAGCAAATTTGGAGTTGCTCAGTGTAAAATGTGCAACCTTACGTACATCTGCAAGTCTTTCTCTTGATGACTTAGCTAAAGTTTTCCAATTCACTTGTGGTACGCAGCAAGTGCTACTTCGCTATGGCATTTCCCAGGTGTTTATATGCCACTCAACGTGCAGTGGTAGAGGTAATGCAATATTTTTACAGCGCAAAGCACCTATGTCACTTATGGTAGGTAGCGAGTGCTTATTAAAAAGTGCACTGCCTCGTATCTTACGTAGCATTCTCGCGCTACCCGAAGTTTTGACTTCGTCTTTTCTTCCCTCTTGTGATCCTTTCCTCTAATTCGATACTCAGCACATCGACCATCCGAGCAAATAGCGTTTCTGCATTCTAGTTAAAGGTTTCTTTTGCCTGCGCGAGGAGCAAAGCCAATGGTACCCAATTCGGATCCATTTCAGAGTCATGCTCAAGACCAACCAAACAACGCTCGGCGCTTTTAATCTTGAGAACTTAATGACTATATCCACCCCTGTTTATGTCGCAAAGTAAATATTAATTCTTTCATTTAAAATCTCGAAATGTTCCTTCGACAATAACGTTTGAGCAAACGATTTAAGTATTTGGTCGACGCTCATCGGTCGATATCTATTGTCAATTATTGTCACAGCTACTAGCCGTAAATCAAGCCTCCCTATGGCCCTGACTCTGCGAATCCTATCTATCCCAAAGCCTTCAGAATCTTAGACTAGGCTTTCGGATTAAGTTAAGTGAGACAGCGTTGCGAAGTACCTATGATATCCCCATTGAGTGTGTAGGCCACAAGCTTCTCACGATTTCGTGTAGAAACTTTAAATTGAATACTATAATGTGTTGAAGTCACGCCCAGATTCTCCGCAAGGTCGTGCAGATACAATGACTCATTTTCAACGAAGTGTCGTTTGGTCCTTGTGGCACAAAAGCAGATGAGCATACTGCACATCATCAAGGCCTGTATTGACCAAAAAGTAAAGTATCAATCCAAAAAGCTCCCCCTCACACTTTCTCGTCAGACTTCTTGTCAAGAAAGTAACGAGATCTTACATGGGACGGCGACTTACGTCAGCTTTTGGCCGTGGGCGAGCCGCAGAGACCTTGAGCCGATTGATCAACGACTTCCTGAGGGCAGGTCTTACAAGATAGAAGGGGAGCATTCGAATGAATATTACCCGGCCAATGTAAACCACGATACTAAGAAGTATGCTCATCTGCTATGCGCGCTGTAAGGACCAGGCGCCTGCGAACCGTAATTTCTTTAAAAAAAGCCAGCAAAACCATACCGAGCATATGCGCATAATTATAACACAGTATTAATTTCTTTGAGGTATTAACTCGAAAAAGAAATCTTTTGGCTTAGCACCGGGTTTGAGGTTCCTTGGGTCACGCTAGCTTCGTCTCACAACAAATCAGTTTGCGAAATTAGTCTTAGATTTACGCTTCACAAAGCGAAGGCCCATAAAGCGGCCTAATACGACGAGTCTCAGCTGTAATAATGGATTGGATGTAGACCTGCTTGGCTGAGATTAAGGCTCCGATGCTTCGTTTTGATGATTCCCACGAAGCTTTGATATGGGTCTTCCTGCGTCGAGCGCGTCAAGATGTTTAATAATAGCAACACCCGTTAGACACGGGATGGGCTAACATCCGCTGGGCTTAAAGAGAATGCTGCAAGCTAGCAGGTCCTAGCATCAAAGATCTCTGGGCTAATTAGCTCAAATCGGGTGCAAAAGCAAGCCTGACAGTCAGGCTGGTGCAACAATCTTAAATATAACATAAGAATCGATGGAAATAAATATCGACTTACACGAGGCAATCTTTTTCGTTGAAGCACTAACTGTCGAAGGAATGTAGTAATTCTTAAGAGCGAGGAAGGAAGTACGGCGCAGAAATGACAAGAACTAGGGTTGCATGTCATCCACTTTGCTCCTTGCGGAGATTTGGTTTAACGGCCAACCTCGACTGAAGAGCTAAAGCACTGTTGACCCGGATGGTCGATGGACTAGACATTTGAAAGACAAAATATTATTGTAGCGAGAACAAAAGGTCGAAGCGATGCTTTTGAGCGGGATATTGGAGTAACACAAGAACCTTGAGCAGTGCTCTCCTAAAACAACCTTCGCTGCTTGCCTTAAGCGGTATTAAGATGAGACAGTATCGGTTAATCTCTCTTAATTAACGTAAGGCAGCAAATAACTATTTGGAAAATAACTTTGCAAGCCAGCACTTGCTGCGAATTACAAGTGACTTGTAATGCTTTCGGCCAAGACAAAAATAGAAAGCCTTGCAGACGCACGTAGACTTGGCATTTGCCAAAGCGTCTGCGAGGTATGACTGGCGATTTTCAAAACGAAACTCGTTGCATCAATGCGGAGTAAAGTCCGTCAAAAGCCGAGTTATTCATGGTGCTGCCTTTTAATGCGTCTTGAGCTGAACGGAATATTCCACTAAGCTAGCCACTGCGTAGCATTGCTGCATTGTGAGACTTCAGCATGTCGGTACAAAAGTGTCGTCACGACAAGAGCCTTTGGCAGCGTCGATCGTTTAGCAGGGAAGACGACAACGCGAGATACTTATTGATCAGCACAAGACGTCTCGTACTAAACCGGAGGGTCAAAAGTAGACGTTGGTGTCAATAGCGCTCGGCATTACCAAAGAAAGAGATCGGGAGGTTAAAACTCGTTGAAACCTCCATATTTAAACTTTGCTTGAGCTGGACGAGACGTCCATGGCAGAGCTTTGGCTCAGAAGACACACGTAAGGTTCTCAGCACGTAGAATAAATTGTCGATTCAAAATAAATCATCTCATCGGTATCATATCCGGTAAGATACTACCAAAATATGGTCTTATGAGCCTATTAGTCAGCGTTACCGTTCGGGAAAGGCGCTTTGAAGTTACACTGGTTCCAGAGAGCATATACCGCTTAGCACGAAATTATCATTCATTTAAGAAAAAGTGTCACTTTATTTTCGTGAAATTTGCTCGAGCTCGGGCGAGCAAGTCTCCGCTAAATCATTCCACGCTGAAGTTTCGGGGCAAAGAAAGCCTTGTGGCAAGTGGCGCATCGTGGACTTTTACAGTAAGCTGAATATGGCCTTAATACTGGACTTGGCGCAATTTAAAAAAAAGAATGTGATATGAAACAGCAAGATAGTATGTATACTGTACAGCGCAATTTTCCTTGTTGACGCATATTATCAGCATCTCAAATCAGAGAGTGACGTAAGATCAGCACTGCGTGGGCCTTGTTCTGGAAATTTTTGGTCATGTCTGTAAAGCCATCGGACGCGTCTGCAGGCGTATGTTTATCGACGTGATTCAAAAAAAGCTTTTTACATCTTTGTCCTTTATTTCGTGCCAAATTTATAACCCTTGTCAGACAAATCTGAATGCACGAACAGGGTCAGAATCATTATTTGAGTCAAAAGATCGATCACTTACAAAACACCACTTGTACGTTTGTTAGATGTACGTGCGTGCAATTGAGCACAGCTCGCAGTTTGAGCCTCCTTTCCGAGACTATCTCAGATCATGAAAAAGTGATTGAACGCAGATATAGCCGTACACACATCCGCGCTGGTAAGGTTAGGGGCTTACAACAGAGTCACTGTTCGTCTTGCTTTTATAAAGATTATTGCTATGGATGGGATTTTGAAGCGCTTAAATTTCGCCTATACTTTAGAAGCTTTTATCAATCTGCTTTTGTTGTAAGCATAATTAGTATGTCACAATGGTACATGGATTTTGAAAGCCTTACGATCGCTGTGGCACGCATAGCGGCGACGCACAGACAAAAATTGTAAAGACCAAGAAAACTAAGTGTTTGATGGATAATTTTTAGCGACGTACCTTCCTTCGGATCGGAAATAAAAATAATATCTGCCTCTGTAATACGAATTTATATAGCTGGGGCGGAGGCCAAAAAATGAAATTGATTTCTTATTGTCTATTGATCCTTTCTTTCTATTTTTTAGAGGTTGAAAGAGTGACAACATCGGAACACAAATCTTTAACGCTGCCAATAAGTTCTTCTTGCTTAATAATGATAGATCACTACGTGAAAATAGGTAATCCAACCAATAAGATTGCTATTGCTTACTTGCAGCTCGATCGCTTCGACTGCAGGTTCAATGCTTGGGCCCCCTTTGCTAAATGTAGCAATACAGTCTTAGCTAATGATCAGGCGGAAGTTGCAGCGTCTGCTATACCAGGTAGCCGGCTACAGAACTTAAAAATCGTCGACTAGACGTCGTGTAGACGTACTATACTGGCACTTTAAACCAAATCGACGCTGCAACGTTTGTGATGTTAGCATAGATACCAGCTTGTATATACCTTATGGCGCTCCCTTCTAAATCAATGCAAATGGAGACTAAAAATGCAATCCTCTAGCACTCTATTCATTCGACTAGCAAGTTCACAAATGCGTCTTTGCAGTGTTGCTTCAGCACTCCTACCAGTTTTCTTCCTTATCGCAAAAGCCGACGCTTCTGCAAGCTTCGGCGACTGCCAACGTCTCCACCAACTACTTCGCCAAACCCGCCGCCAACTGCTTTTTCTCTTCAGTCGTTGATGTTCAGGGAATAATCTTAAACCTGTTTGCGTTGAAAAGGCTTTCAATGATCTCGTTAAGAGCCAAAACCGTCTTTGTCTATTCTCATTACATTTCCACATACCTCATCCATACTCAAAGCTCCGGCTTGGCGCCAGTGGTGCGGTTTCTTTTGACGGTTTTGCCGCGAAATGTAGCTCAGAAAGACCTGCCCCACCAAAGGTATGGTACGGCTGATCGAAAAGCGGCATTGGTCGAATTTGCTGAAATGAAAGGATCAGATATTATGCGCACGGCCGGGAAACAAGCTTCGGTGGCTATTCTAGCATCATCGCCAACGCATAATTACTGTATTGCGTCTGCAATTTACAGAAACCGACACTTTCAGCGTGAGGATATCCACATTATAGCTTTTCACGTGTGAATGCACATGTTTTGCCGTCCACCAAACTACTTTGAGCTCACGCGAAGAGTCGGCATCTTGTCTTCACAACGCGTGCTTGGTTTTGGTCCGTAAGGTGCCACAGTTACTCCCCCAGCCGATATCATTCACCCTCTCTTCGTCTCTTGCATACAGAGTTCAAAAATGAGGGTATTAAATCGAGCTTCAGTGGGCGAAGGCCGCTATCGCTTATGCAGAAGCGTCATCTTTTGCAAAAATAGTAAGAGTGCTGAGGCAACGCTGCATGGACGCATTTGTAGACTTGCTAGCCGAATGAATATAGTGCTACTGACTGCGTCCCTAGTCTTCCTTTGCGCATCGACTAAGAAGGATCAGAGCGGAGCATCTGATACCATATACGCTACGGGGACTGACCTGCTCTATAGTGTCGACCAACCAACCCCTCAGCAACCCTGTTCGACGACAAATCTTTGGCCAACCTTCCCGGTATCACTAACAAGATTAATTACAAGTCTAGCTCGAATCGAAGTAATGTTTTTAAATTAGTTTAATATGGTGTGCACATACGTTTTTGAAAATAATTATTGACTCTAATTTATAGGTCGCCAAACCTACAACATTGCCTAAATGACTTAACGCCCTGTCATAAGTCATTTTAGACCACTATATCCATCAAGTCATTAATCTTTCAGACTGACCACGCTAAAACTGCAACGACTTAAACATCGCTACTAATTTCGCCAGCCGTTCTCTGCTATAAGTCTTTGCTGTGTTGATAATAGTATCAATCGCGTCTGCGTCGCAGTAGCTCTCAGCTATTCCCTTTAGGAGTCAAGACCGTCTTTGTGTTTTTCCCATACGCAGCCTCATACCTCAACCATACATCAATCTCCCGTCGATCGAGAAGATGCTCGGGATTCAGTGTATTATTGATAACCAGCTCCGGTTTATACCTTAGACTTGAAACAATTGGGTTTAAGCGTTCTCGCCTGCTCTATTGTTTACCGTTTTGCCACAATTCGTAGCGAAGATTGATCCACGGACTGTACAGCTGATCGAAGAGCGGCATTGACTTTTTAGGGATTAACTAACTGTAATAAGGGTTCCAGACATTGGCCCGAGTCTCTTTAGACCCTTTTTGATCGCATAGAGTAGGTATAACCGTACGCTCATTTGCGCAGGTGAGATGAAGGATTTACAGCAGGTTCTCTGCAATATCGTATTGCTGCTACAATGGCGGTGGCATAATATAAAGTCATTAGGCTTGATTTTCTACGCTATCGATGATTAAAGGTAATCTGTCTGTTATTATGAAGGTAAAAGAGTGATAACATGGAGCAAGAGCCTAAACAAAGTAAATGTATTCATGCTAAACCATAGTATTTCAAATTACATCCGCCTATTCTCCGAAGAATATCATTCGTCACTTGCGTCACACTTGTGCAGTATTACATTTAGAGCATATTGACAAAAACTTTGTATATTGCTGGCGCTACAAGACGCTGATTTCAAAAAATGAGACACGACAATGACAGAGACAACAGTGACCCTACTTCAAATCCTTTATTTCACCTGCGCAAATGTATATCTGCGCCCACTAACTCTTCATGATTTTGAACGGGTATCAAGAGAGAAAAGCGAGCTGAAAATCGTGTTCTTCTGCGCATTTCACGCAACCGTCTCATTAACGTACGAGTGGTAAATTTCTGAGTCTATTTTTGATGACGAGATGGAACGAGTTTCGCTTTTAAGATTTGCTTCAATATTGTTGGGAAAGTGTATATATTTTTAACACGAATATTACGACGGAATAGGGTCAATAATTTTTAGAAGTACAAGGAAGATTGAGCGACAACGATATTGACCTCTCTTTCCGTGCTTCGTATGTCTTGAGAAGCGATATCTTGAACAGGTTGGTACTTACGCCTCATAAAGCCTGCAGACGCATTCGGTTGCTTTAAAGACAAGACAAGATACTCTCAGAGCAAGGTACACGGAGTGCTGACTACGGTCAATGGCACTCTTCCAAAGGATAATATACATCGACTAGATGGGTGCGCTGTACACAATACATCCCACTCATAGCATCCTCTTCAAATTTGCTTCAAGACCAGTATAGAAGCCAAATTTACTCATAAGTGTTCACGATGCGACAAGTGCTACGAAGTCTTTTGCCACAGAGTATCGGCGTGAAACGAAAAGACTTTCGAGCCCAGTACTGTTTATCCTCGTGAGTTGCACGGAAGTTAATGTTGACGATATCACACCTCGTCTTGAGTAAATGTTACTGCCATGCTACGCGGAATGTGCTTATCGAACCAAGTCACTGTTATAAAGCTCACTTTTTGAGATGGTAACGCTGATGAAGGGGCTCAAAAAAGCATGCAAATTCCGGTTATAATACGGAACAGATGAATCTTTATGATTTAAAGACTTTGTCTGAAGACTAAGTGCCTTTTTCTTGCCTTTTGAGCAAGCAAGAGAAAGACGCGGATGTCCTCTAAAGTACGAAGGGCCGCCACTTCGGCGATGCCATTAAGCTTATAGTACGCTTTGAGCTTAGACATAGACAGCTTTTCCATCTCAAGCATTGCAGGATATGCACGATGCGCATTGTGTCTTCAAGCTATATTGGTCTCTCCCTCTCGATTTAGCTAAACGCTAGTGCTTTGACGTCTACTTCTGGCCCTCCTGTGTGATGCGAGATACTTTTCTCTACTTAATAGGCACCTTGCGTTGCTGTCTTTTCTTTCAATAGATCGACGCTATAAAAGTGACTTGTGGCTTTGCAGAGTCAATCCTGCCGTAACTGGCTCGACATCATTGTACCGACATGGTCATGTCTATCAATGCAGCAATCCTACGCAGTGACCCGCTCAGAGGAATGTGTTCGGCTGTAGGTGCATCAAAGGCAGCACTTTAGATGATTCGGCATTTCACCGACTATATACGGAGCATATGCTGTCCACTATAAGCGTTTCTTTGTAAGTCCACGTGCATGCGTAATTTTTCGCCTGTCAAACCTTAGGGAAATATACTTTGCACAGTTTACAGCAAATTTAGAGTTGCTCAGTGTAAAATGTGCAAGCTTACGTACATCCGCAAGGCTTTCCCTTGATGCCTGAGCTAAAGTCTTCCAAATTACTTGTGGTACGCAGCAAGTGCTACTTTGCTATGGCATTTCCCAGGTGTTTATATGCCACTCAAGGTGCAGTGGTAGAGGTTATGCAATAATGTCTCAGCGCAAAGCCCCTTTGCCACTTATGGTAGGTAGCGAGTGCTTATTAAAAAGAGCACTGCCCCGTATCTTACGAAGCATTCTCCTGCTACCCGAAATTTTCACTTTGTCGCTTTTCTTCCTTTTGTCACTAGTGGTGCCCCTTTCCTCCAATTCGATACTCAGCACATCGACCATTCGAGCCGATAGCGTTTCTGCTTTCCAGTAAATGGCTCCTTTTGCTTGCACGAAAAGCAAAGCCAATGGCACCTAATTCGTATTCATGTCAGAGTCATGCTCAAGATTAACCAGACAACTCTCGACGCTGTCAACCTTGAGGACTTAAAGACTATATCTACCCTTGTTTATGTCGCGAAGTGATTAGTAATACCTTTGAAGAGCCTCAGAATATGAACGGTTTCTTCGACAGTAACGTTTGAGCAAACGTTTGAGTATTTGATCGATGCTCGTCAGTCGACATCTGTTGTCCATCACTTTCTGGAAACCATTATAAATTGCTTAAACAGCCTCAAGGTCAGGCTTGTGCGCACGATCCGTGAAATTGAAGCTGGAGCTCTTCGGAGCCGAACCTTGCTGACTTATCGTTTTTTCTTAAAGCTCAACCGAATTCAATCCACCTCACAACTAGTACGCGTTGTATTCTTTTGCTTTATATCAAACAGCCGGTTGACCAACTATAGATTGGGTAAGCCTTTCATAGATCGGCGACTTGCGTATATACCTGTCCTTGGCTCACTGTGCTGGTGACATCGGTCACCAGGTTCTTCGTTAAAATATACCGAGTTTGTAGTCGTGGACATTACTTTCTTGTTTCAACTTACGGTGACTTTAGTAAGAGAGGGAATCAAGGTCGATTATATACCCTCGAAAAACTCAGCTTCACGCGTTTTTTGACAGGGACATTTCGCATGGCCAGTGAGTCTGGTGTCAAGTATGGTACTTTTTGGACGTACCCTCCGGTGATAAGATTAATTGACACTATTTTTATTAGCCTTAGCCTCCTTCGCAAATTTAGCGAGGCAGATTTGCGCCGGATCTCGCGTGGTATTCCTTGTCATATTCATTGCCCAAAGGTGGAGTTGCAAGTGAACTACCGAAAGAGAATGAATTATAGGCGCACCTTCATGGTGGAAAATAGAGGCTCTCATAAACCTAAGCAGTTCTCTGGTGAATGATATTCGGGGAAGTGCATTTTGCGAGAAGACAGCTGCCTACCACAAGGTTTCGATTTAGAGACGTCGGTACGTAAACTTACTATTCTTTATGGTAAATTGCTCTCTGGGCCCATCTCTTAGTGTAGAGTAGATACAAACGACAGCAGCTTAAGTTTCATGACGATAATTGGATGAACTTCAAGATCAGACCCTCGTGGCCCTTGAAACTGACATTGAAGTACATTTAAGGACAAATCGTATTATTCGTAAATTGCTATAAGACAAATCAGGTCAGTAAAATCACGAAATTGACATGATAGAAAATATGTCGACAAATAAATTTTACGCAGTGTAATGAAGATTACAGGTACTATTTGGTCAGTGGTATTAGTTCTCCACGGGTTAAATTAGTGATAGCATGGAGTAAGGGCATTGACAAAATTACAAAAGAACCAGCGAGACCCATAGTATTTCTAACTATATCAAGTGATGAGCTGCCACGTTAA
>RCHQ01000408.1:0-24828 GCA_003676415.1 Plasmopara muralis
GATGATCTGGGCAACGCCACACCGTCCGTGTCGAAGACTGTGAGATCGGACGCAGCAATCCCTGCGAGGTGACTGTCTTTGTACTCCTCTTTCACTGCCTTTCGGAAAGCAGCAACCTCTTCAATATCCACCGATACATAGTCAGCCGACGTCACGGCGTTCCCATCTTCGCCCACGAGCTGGAACCATTTTTTCTGCGCCATCGTTCAATCTCACACGGCAACTTCGAGAATGAACTCTCATGAAATAACCTCAACTGAGGTTTTGGGTTCTGATAGCGGATGGAGCGTATCGTCTTATGTTTCATCGTCCGCTCTTCCTTCGCATATAAGAGCATCGAGCGTACCCCTAAACCCCCTTGTTGATGATGTACGAAATGTGCGTGTGGCCAGCAATGTCAAGAAAAGCCGCGCGAGATCGCGTCGGAGCAAAAGAATACAAACGATTTACCCACAATGAACGAGCCTTTAAGACTTAAAGGTGCATGGTGTCGCCGTTGCCATCTCCGATTTTTTTTGCGTTAATTGTTGCGGTAAGTATAGAAGGTTTTCGTCTGCCCAATTTTCATGATGACGTGTTAGGGTCTGCTGCGTGCTTTTTTCTTGAGCCAGCTTTCTCGACAATCATCAGCTATATTCACTTTGACAATTATCAAGTGCAAAACATGTTTAATTCAATCGTTTGGTAAAAAAAGATGCCATTCAACATAAATTAGCCAACATACTGATATCATTCCTATGGACCATGTGGTCTCTTTTTCTCTAAATCTAGTCATTACTCTGAACACTTAGCATATGGAATAGATAGCCTTTCCTTAAACCGGATGGATAAGCGAAGGCATCAAAAATTCGACCAGGTCAAATCATCTGTTCATACCACGTGGTCTCCCACCCTATCGTCACTCCAACACAAGTCCATTCGATGAAGCCGAAGCAGCCAAAGTGGAAGAAGTTTCACTGTCCACCGCTGTCGGTATTACGCAAAGAACAGATTACTCACGAAGCCAATCGAGCATGCAACGAGCTGCTGCGTTTTTCTGCAGGTCATGCTTTTGACACCACGGATCTGAGTCTCGATGTTGACCAAGAATTTTATAGCGAGGGTCTTAAATGGGAATACACGGAGCAGATGGAGAGTATTCGCGTGGAAAAAGTCAAGGTGAAGTCAGAGGCCAAGAAGAGTGTCTTCTACTTTCGAGGGATAACTGAGATTGAGTCGAGTATTGAGGAAATCATGAAACTTTACGACGTGGACATGGCACATCCCAATATTCAACTGGAGAAAAAGTTATCGCCCGATATTCTTCATTCGGTAGTGCTCTATGAAATCCAGCCATACCAACCGGATCACCATACCGTTTTCATCGGTATTCGCTGGTCGGCCCTGCGGTCTCCTTACGTTATGGTGCGGAATCGAGACTATTGTTACTTGGAGATTCAGCGTCGCTTCACACTAGTGGACGGTCGTCAAGGCTTCGTGCGTTGTCTACACTCAGTCAAGATCAAGAGCTGCCCAGACATGGAAAAGTCCCATGGGTTCGTAAGAGGCAGTATTTATCGCTCGGGCGTCGTGTTTGTTGAGAGCAAGCGCGACCGCAAGACACTAGACGTTGTTCAGGCTGTTTATACCGACTTGAAAGGAAATGTACCACAGTGGGTGGCCGCCAATGGATTGCGACGAAGACTCATGAGTCTCGAGCATTTGAAGAAATACATTCACATGAAGCGCGTAGCTTGCCAAACGTTCGCACGTCGCAGCGATTTGATGGCGCCCAGCAAAGTGAAGACGTGTTTTGTGTGTGTGGACGACATTGGCACGTTTCGAAGGAGATTTAATTGTCAAAAGTGTGGGGAGGTGCGGTTTAGCGTCAGCCTGAGCTCCGTAGTCCGGCACCTAATGGATCCTTGTGCTTGTATGTATGCAGGTTATCTGTGCCCGTTGTAAGCTCACTATCAACGCTGATATTCCAGTTGTGGGCAGGATGAAGCTGACGATCTGCAGCTTGTGCTCGCTAGCAATTAATCGAAGCGCGCTGCCGGACAACAGCATCAGTGACGGCTTTGATGGGCTCGGCCACCGACCTTGTTCGGCATCGCATCGGCCAAAGTATCAGCATTACGACTGCGACGATAACGCACCCATGCGCAAGCGGGCACTAAGTCTCAACTCGTTTCATACGGCGAATTTTGACCACACCTCGCTGCAGAGTTCGATCTTGGCCCGCGAATTTTAGAAAGTAGTCGGCCTTACACTGAAACAACAGGAGCGTGTTAAAGTTGTTTTTAATGTGGGGTCCCAAGGTCTTGCTTAAGGTGATTAGCACAAGTAGAGGCCGTCCGTTGCCTTAGAAGAGCTTGGTTCAAAGCGAAGCTATGTAATTAATACTGATATATAATACATAAAGTCTGACGAACTGATACCCGAGCGCACAAATTTCTGTCTAATCAAAAAATGTGATGAACTGACATGCAGTATTCGATTCTGCAGTTTTGCGTCCCTTTCTACCTGCATTTTTTATGAAAAGAACTATGTAGAAAGGGACGCGAAACTGCCGGATTCACCCTAAAATCGAAGCCTAGGCTTTTCTGCCCTCTTGTAGCAACTGCTCGACTCTGGTATCTCTGACTACAATGAAGAATCGCACTAAGGGTGGCATTGCTTTTGTATACCTCACAAAATTGTCGGTCTAACCAAGCGCACTTTGCATGCCCCGCGTCCACATTTTGGATCAACCTCGATGCCTGTCACGATGAAGTACGGTCGTATATGACAAAACCTCTCGCAAATATTTACTTAAAGTTTGAAGAACATCTGTTGCTTGATGTCGACATCACACTCAAAACTTCGACGTTGTACGACGGCATGCATAGTGTGACACAGTGCAGTATACAAATTAAGCTGTTTAAGTTCTAGCTACTCAGAACAGCGAGTGAGGCCACTAAATCGTGCAAATGCTCAATGTAGGAGTCAAAAAGAATAGTGCCGGAAATAAATGTGCACTAAATAACTCGTTCCTTTAGCCACATGTCCAAGGATTCGCGGTCACGATAGCGAGCGGCACTTTTAAGACGCACGCCTTCGAGCGCCACTTCGAGGCGGCGCTTGTACCCCGACGAGTCTTTGCCCACCATGAATGCCTCGACCTCTACAGCCATCGCTTCACTATGAAAACGAGATACAACACCACATACAATGTAGCCCAGTGTCATAGCCGAGTACTTGTCCGACAGTACGTCCCACTTGTCTTGCAGATATTGCCAAGCAACCAGTGCGCCAACCTTATCACTCGCAACACTGATAAACGGGATGTGAATATCCTGGGAGCGCACATTCGCCACAGCCCAGTCCAATACTTGAATCTTGGGACCTGATCCGGAAACTGAGCCCAGGGCGCCAAGACAGTCACTGCGTTCCTCTGCAAAATCGCTCTTGTTGTACAAATCCTGCAACAGCTTAGCGTTACCAGCTTCACCATATGTCACTTCGATATCGAACACAGAGCCACGAAGATCACCTGAAAGAGCCAAAGAATCACCATCAATATAAGCATGAAAGCGCTTTCTCGCTTCTTTGATAATGTCCTGATTATTGGCAAGTCCTAAGCAGTAAATCACTGTCTTTCGAAATTCACCCTCGTCGGCGTCACTTTGCTTAGAGTTGTCGGAATCCCAACCCAAACGTTTCATCACGCACGCAAATAGCGTGCGAATGTATCGCTGAAGATCAGGGTAAAACGTCTCGTCACGGAATAGATTAGAGTAATACTCCATGTTGCGCGAGATTTCCTTCCAACATAAGGAAGCTGTTTCATCGATAAATGCATTCGTAAAGTTCAAAGCAACCGGAAGACTCAATACGCCGGCGCGAGCAAATGCAAACACAGAATTCAAAAGGCTGACACGATCGGGAACTCCAAGAATTTGACTCCTAATAGGAATCTCAAGACGCTTCCACAATGATGGCGTATAGTTTACCAAGTAAAAGCTTGCCTGATTCGGGTTTAGCTTAATCCAGCTTTTCGCTCCTGTAGGCAATTGAATTTGTTGATTTATTTCATTACTAGCGGCCAAAGGTGTCGTTGGTGCAGTCGAGTTTTTCAGCGCTGTCGTTTTTGCGTCCCAAATTCCAAGACATTTTATCGTTCTAGGATCATCCGAAGTGCAGAACGTCAGTGGAATGTCCCACAGCGTGTTATCACCATCATTTAAACTTGGATCCGCGAAGAAGCGCTCCTGAACAAGAACTAACTGCTTGTCTGCGTTCTGCTTTACCGTTACTAAAGGAAAGCCCACCTGCTTAGTCCATGTATTGGCCATGTCTTTCAACTTCTGACCGGACGCTTTTTCTAATGCTTCCCACAAATCCTCTGTCACCGTGTTTCGATAACTGAACTTATGAAGATAGTCATGCACACCACTGTAAAATACATCGCGGCCAAGGTACTCATACAGCATGCGCACGATGCTCGATCCTTTGTGATACGAAATGGCATCAAAGATCTCGTCCGCTTCATCCGGGTGATGCACGACTACTTCAATAGGGTGAGACGAGACCATTGCGTCCTTTACAAAGGCCGATCCAAGCATCACATCTTGAACGTACGTCTCCCACAATTTCCACTCTGGAAATATGTGGTGCGCCGCATCAAACTCCATAAATTGAGCAAAGCCTTCATTAAGCCACAATCCTGTCCACCACTCCATTGTCACCAAGTTACCAAACCACTGATGGGACAGTTCATGACAAATAGCGCGCGTTGCATCTGCCTTAATTTCGTGACTACTAAGCTTCTGATCTACAAGCAAAAACGTCTCTGTGTACGCCACCAGTCCCCAGTTCTCCATTGCGCCCATAAAGTTTGGAATTGCCACCATATCTAATTTCTTCAATGGATAAGAAATTCCAAAGCTTTCAGTAAAAAATGATAGTGCCTTGGTCGCCACATCAAGTGCGAAACGTCCTCGAGCGCTCTGTCCTGGTGCGGTAAACACGTTAACTACAACTCCTTCTTTGGTCAAGTCTGAGATCATATCAAATTCTCCCACTACCATTGCGACTAAATATGTTGACATTACGGGTGACTCGGCAAATTTCCAGACCTTCTCCATGGTTTGACTCGCATGTGACCGCGTCTTTGTGCGGATATGTGTGTTCGTCTTAGGTCGCACGAGCGTCCCGACAACGTGAGCATTGGATAAAGCCACAAGATCAGTCTCAGTGACCATAGAAATTTCAAACGTTGCCTTCAAAGCCGGCTCATCCCAGCAAACAAATGCGCGACGAGCGTCACACGCTTGAAATTGCGTGACAGCAAGCACGCGCTTTTCTTGTTGGTGCTCGTACTCGGTACGGTAAAAGCCACGTAGTTGGTCATTGAGAGAGCCGTGGAATCGAAGCTTAAGTGTCGCAATGGAGCTGGGTGCTAGTGGCTCGGTGAAGTGGAAGGAAACCGAGTCGTCCTTGGTCTGAAATGTGATTTGCTCTGCTTGTTGTGTCGTTCCAAATGCAGTTTCCACTGACACGTCAAATACATAGAGTTCTACAGCGTGGCAGGTAATGATGGATGTAGATTCGTGCACGCGCAGCACGATCTGTTCCGAGCCTTCAAAACGAAAGTTAAGCAGGTCGATGACCTCATAGTTGACATGATACTGTAGTTTAGAGGGGTCGAAGCACGACGAGAAAGGCATAAGCGTAAGCGCAAGATAAAAGGGAGAGAATATGATGCATACTTCTTACCTTTTGCGGGGATACGCACGTCGGTAGGCGCTTAAACACTTCGGGTTCGGCGGACATGACAGGAGAGTGATACTCAAGTGCGCAAAGATCGGAGATTGCAGTCACGGAAGAAAACAAGTGCCCAAATTAATGTTTTGTACACTAATCGGCACGAGAATCAGCCAAATTCTGATCTTCTAGTGTTCTGTGCCTTCCATCCTCTCGATGCCATTTTACTGCGAAGATCTACAGCACCATCAACTATAAGTACTTCTTGTCAATTGCATGGCAACGTGCATTTGATCAGCTTAGATTTGCTAAAAGAGTTGACGTCGTAACGCTAACTATCTCCTTACCCTTCGAAAGCTTTACCTTCCACGAACACAGCTTTTATGTACCCTGTGAGTTTACCACAGTTCAGAGCTTCCATTAGAACTCAAAATGGGGGATCAAAGGTAAAGGAATTCACGAATAATGAAGACAAAAAATGCCCTGCTTTGTATTAGGTCACACGACAAGACTAGATAATATGCCAATCCATTGAACTCTTTACTTCTTATCAACCTCTTAGTTCGATAAGCTCCACGTAATTGGGCGAGCGCAGACGACGCACGCGAAACTGCGAGACGTCAGCCTGCACTTCGTTTGCCTTATTATCTTCATCCGCCATGATGTTTTCCTCGAGCTCGCGTGCCGACTGGTGTTGGTTCTCAAGCAGCGAGGCTACGGCCTTTCCCATGCGCAGTTGGCGCCGCATGATGTCGGTAGCCTGGTTCGCTGAGCCTCCGTGCAGCTGCGAAAAACACGCGAGGGATAAAAGCAACGTCGATAGCTTCATCGTCTTGTTAGTCTCTTGAGTCTTTTGGCAAATTTTCACACAACCTGCCTTTTTGACCGTTTCATTGATTCTTCAATGGCTGAATAGTTATTGTCTGATGTAAAAAACGTAATGTGTACATGATCTATATTTCAACGCTTTGGTACAACATCATACAGCCTCTACCTGAGCAAAATTTAAATGGAGCTGCTTAGCACAATTTGGATAGTGAGAAAAACTATGAAAGCAAAGGCGGTGGCCGAGATTGTTGAAGGCAAAGACTTGGTGTCTTCGAGCGAGTCAGGCAGTAACTCTTGCACTGCCACGTACGCCATTGCACCACCAGCAAAGCCGAGACCGCATGGAAGAATCGGAAGCCATTGCTCGACGAACAAAAAGGCTGGTACTGCAAAAATTGGCTGTGGGACGCTCGATACAATGCACCACAGCACAGCGTAGAAAACACTTATCCCACGCGGCACGAGCGACAAACTAATTGCAACACCTTCAGGAATATTGTGAATGGCCATTGTCATGGTGACAATATGGCCGCGACGGATGCCACCTTCACCACCAAATGACACACCAACACCGATGCCTTCTGACACGGAATGCAGCGTCATTACGGCCATGATAAGCAGCACCTTTCGTGCATTTAGACCTTTGAGTCCGCATACTGACACATCCTCGTAATCTTCCAGAAAAATCTTCGTGCTTTTGATGAACAAAACACCAAGGAAGGCACCTAAGACAAGACGGTAACCCACTGAAACTCCGTAATCTGTGGCTTGTGGGAGAAACCATCCTTCGTAGAACAAACATCCCGTGGCAGCAATCATCATGCCTGCAGCTAGGCCGTTGCTGATGCCGAGCCAGAACTTGTCCACATCTCGTATCCAGTAGAACGGTAGTGCCCCCAGACCTGTGGTAATAGCAGTGAGCCAACCGCACCACCAGACGTAGTGTGCATTCTTGCCGCCGTGGCCGTGAGTAGGATGGTGGATGGGTAAACTGTATAGCGTAATTAATACAATACACAGTGCCAGCGTATAGGCGATTCTGCAAGTTCTTAAGGACGATGGCGCGTCAATTACGGGTTGCTGAGCCTGCACTGAGACATTTGGCATGGCTTTGACCGCCCGCTGCTTCATTAACACGACTTCATCGACAAAATCCCCGGAAGTCTCAAGCGGCTTGAGGTTGGTAGCGGTCAGATTAGTCTTCATGTAGCAATCGAGTGCGCGTAATTATCAATATGGATAGTAAGTATTCAGTGCTTTCTGCCCGCAATAAATATTCTTCTAAGGGAATTTGTATCAAAATTACCGAATAATTGCTTTTTTCTTAGTGGGATTGATGTACACCACATCCTGCATAGCATAGGAGAGACAATACTTTCCCCTTAAAAACTGTGATACGAAAAGAGACGGGTTCATTGATGAGAGGCCAATAAAAAACGCCAAAATCATATTTAAATTCTTGTACTCAATATAGGCATATGGCTACAATTATAATTGTTTAGTTTATGTGCTCACCATTCCATTTTCGAAATTTATGATCTGAGGTTTTATCAAGTGTGGTGTCCAAAGATTTACTATCAAAACTACCCCCATTAACCGGAAGTCACTGCTACAAGAGCGATGTAATCTGCTTTCCTCGGTAAAGAGTCAAATATTGGCATGGTGCTGAGAGTCAAAATCCTCGCACTCGTCATCGGCTTCTTGTTACGAACCAAACAAAAGTGACTAGTAGTTCGTGCTCACAATAAGCTGACTAGTGCACCAGTGCCTGTACAAAGACCCATTTCAAGAGAGGATACATAAAGAGTATGTACGTTGCACAGTGCACTGTACTTAGTAGATGGCTACCAGCGAATCCGAATGACAGAGTAAGAGTTATACGGTGATTAACGCTACACTCAGCGACATGTATTGTTTTAAGACTGCTCTTAGATTTCCACTCAAGTTGCTTCAATGGCCACAACAGCTTTATCATCTTAATGATTTTAATTACTAAGCTCTTGTACGAGCGTACAGTACATTTAAGTTGACCCGTACAAAGCAAATCCTTTCATTCAACGTGGCTCCCGGTGCATAAGAGGCACTATATATATTTACCGCTTCCGCATACTGATACATATGAGCTGACTTGTTTGAAGACAAAATTAAAGGGTCAGTAATTAAAAATAAGAATCATGTAGCATACAGTAATCCACTCTTAAGGTGCGATCGATTGTATTAGCCCAAGAATTGTAATGTGCGGTGACCGGGGTTTTGCATACCTTCGTGGGACCTCACCACTCCTGGTGCACTTGTAGTCAATTTTACGCGCACGTAAAACCCTATCTAAATTCTTGATAAGGCTTGGGGTGTCGGAGACAATATATGAGCAAATCAAAGGCCTTGATTGACTTTTGCAAGCTCAAACCGGCAGCTATTATTCAGTAAGTTAAGCCGCATTGCAGCGTTGGCGCATTGCGGCCCTCAACTAACATTATGTACAAGAATTCTGGCACGAGTCTCAAACCTCTAAAAATTACTCCGACTGCAGAGTCCAAGCTGTAATTTTGCATTTACGATTTTTTCTTACTAAGATATTGCTGTCTACGTTTTTACAGGAAAGTTGATTATTTTGTTGCTCCGAAAAAAAGACAGCTCTTCATATCTTCGTGTGTTAACCATCTTTAGTAGCCACAAAGTTTCTTGGTTCTGCCAACTGGCTGTGCGCGCGAGGCTCTTCTCTCAAAGTTGCTCATCCTTTTTTCCACGACGTAAAGTTGTTGCCGCTGTGTACGAGAGCTACATATTCATGTGACGAAATGCTCTGCTGCAATTCCTTTAAAGACGTTCATTGGCGATCCGTTTGAGCAACGCTTTGAGTATTAAGTTTAAAAAAGTGCACATAAAGCACGGACATTTCAAAATCAGCGAAAAGTGAAGCTGTAGAATGGGCTCATCTACACGAAACTAACGCTAAAAAGGAGGCTTAAAACATCGCAATCCGGGCCTCTTGTGGTGCTCGATCGAAATTTTAGCCTTTTACAGTGCAAAAAGACTTTGTTACTAGCCCTCGATGCAAACCGCTTGGCTAAAGCTAATGATTGAGCCAATCTAGTCTTTGAGTTTTCTAAACCATCGAGCTAGCTTGAGAATATTTTAATTTGAAGATGGAAGCCACCACGACACGTATGCGCTCTCCTACCTTCGATTAGCATGTAAAGTAAGTTAATTTATTAGAAATGATCATTTTTTGAGAACATACATTAAAGCATTTTTGTAGCGAACTCAAGTGTCACCTGTGATTAAGTTTTTATTTAACCTATAAAAGTCGCGAACGGACGCATCCTCCACAATGAAATGGACACTGAGTGGCAGTACTCTGATTTAAACCTGTTATTTTGTGACACGCAAATTAGTCCCAATGGACTAATTTATAAAAAAGAGTACTTTCTACGTTCGCAAACAATGAATGCTATCTCGAACGAGGCCAACGAAGCAAAATTACGTCTTTTGCTTGGACTTATCTAGCTATGTCGCACGTCTATAATCAGGATTACCCGTACTTTACTAAGGAAAAAATAAATTCTCGTGATGGGTGTGTACTCGGTACCACCCTGACGCTTTGTTCCTGAGAGATAAAAACGGCAGAAGTGAGGTCCTAATAGTACATGCATACACTTCCTGCTTGAGACTTATGAGACTTCAGCGCTTCAAGGCATGTTGCACATAGATTGCGGTCAACTGGAATAGACAGACCAAATATCAGCGCGATAACAAAGAAATAGATCAGTCCCGATTTGACTAGCTGGTGAAGCAGCGGTGATAATTCCAATGTCTGGCTGTAAAATTATAGCTTTCCAAAAGCACGGACTTGTTTTTAGCATACAACACAAAAAGTATGTCTTGATGTTCGATATGGTCGGCACAAAATGCTTGAGACGGGTCTTGTTTAACAAACTACGATCTTACTCCTACATTTGTCCGTTCGCTTCAAAAGAAGCTTCGGCAGCACATACAAGAAAGAAAGGGGGGTATCGAAGGCGCTGATACGACGCTGTTGAGACGTTTTATATTTTTACAAATTTAAACTGCGTCATTTCGCGAGATGATGATCAAGAAGCAATTTAAAAGCAATTTTCAGTATCAAGGACAAAAATGGAATTTGACAAAGACGCTCTATACAAAATGATAATTGACCTTATAAGAATTGTCGAGTCACAACAACCGCTTAACGAATGAGATTGCTTCCAAAGAGTAAGAGCCTTGAGCTTTGAGCTTCGATTGGCATACCATTTTCAAACTGTTGAGTGACGTAGCTTTTCCGCTATCGCTTTTATGATGGGTAGGTACTACGCGCTAGAATTTAGCGCCGCTGCAAATCACTATGCAAATCAATTGACGGTGCGGAAAGAAAAAAAATACGCCGGCGAAAGCATGGCTAAGGGCTGGTTTTGTGCATATATATCAGAGCTATGCACTACTCTATACGATGATTCCGAACGTTAGTAGGACACGTCTGGGTAGAAGTCTCGCATGAGTTGGACAAGAGAGCTACCCAGACAAATACATTCAGGAGCCCTTACGCTACTAGAGTGCAACTTCGGCAAATGATAGACATGACTTCGACACATATTAGACATGATTGTTGCGAGGGGCGATTGAAATGACCGAGAAAAAGGAGGAAAACAGACAAATCGGCTATTGACTGGGCATACTTGGTACCGGCAACAGTGCAGCTTTGGCGCGTCTGATGCGAAAAAGGGTTCGAACATTGAAAAATCGAGTAAGGAGGCTGTTAATCTTCGAGTGAATTGAGGTAGGACGGCTCACGAGACTTGGCTTTAACATGAAACTTAGTATTGTGCGAAACCCCAGCAATCGGGCATGTATTGTAATCATTCAGTGGAAGTGGACGACAGTATTGAGCTGTGTGTTAAAAAATGAGATATATTGGCGGCGCTAAAACTAAAGAAAAAGAGTATATCAATTAGTTATATATGAATTTATGAAAAAATCGACGTCTCCGGTCACTGTCTTAGTAGCAGTACGCGAAACGTGTTAAACAATCATATAAGAGCCAACAAGACTGAAATTTAGACCAACATGGACCTTTACGGAAACGTAATTTGAGGGGACGAATTTTGACTTGTTTTCTATTATTGTGACCGGATTAACGTGACTTTTTGCGGCTATCGTGCTGTTCATGTAACAAATTGCTTAATATACACATACTTGTTTTTCTTGCTTTTTTGCTTTCGTGCACAAATGTCATACCACCCACCCCTAAATTTGGTCCCTATATGACAAGGCTTCGACACAAACAATTGCAACGGAGGCTTCCCAGACAGACACCATGGCCTCAGAGCGCTGACAGAGCTAGTGCCAAGGCTGACGATTCAGGTGGACTGCCCGAATTGCTTGCCAGAGATGCACCCGTAGCATGCGGTCGTTGTACCAAATGAGCATGTAGGTTTTGAATCACTGGGAAAATCCCGCACCATATGCATTTTTTATTCATGCTGAATCCGAACATCAAAGTCTATCTGGACGTGTACGAACTCATTGTATCTGGGACTGTTTTCTGGTCGAAAATTGTATAATCGCCTCTTGACCAAGTACTTTGTATGACCTCTGGATCATTTGATGTGGTGACGGCATTTCTGTCGTCTCAGCTGTCAAAAAGGATCCTTTTTCACAAAGTTGTGAATCCAACGCGTTTGTGCTTCTCAAGGAGCCATTAAAATATAGGCAGTCGGCATCGTGTTGTCAGCAGAGAATAAATGCTTTCACTGCTAGCCGCGTATTGCATTTTAATGCTTTTGCGACAAGAGGCGCCTTGTGTTCATCAATCTATCCTTTAACAGTCATTCTTGATGTACACATAATCAATGTAAAAGTTTGCGGACCCAAAAATTCTATTGTGTTTTGTCCTTCTTTAACTTCAATTCTCTTTGGCGTGTCATGGCTAGAAAAGCACAAGTTCAAGAAAGATTGAGCAATGCCGTTGACATTAACAGCCCCATTTCATTACTGCTGGTCGAGGAGTCATATCGTCAACACGAGATAATCCGATAACAGCATTACATTGCTGCGATATCAAGAAGATTTCAAGATCCTGCACGCACAGCCGGTAACAGTAGCACAAGATCGGGTTAACTAGAGCGAATATACACTTAGTTGTGGCTTTCTAGGAGGCCATACATAAAATCTTGGATTCGTCAATATCGTTTTGGCAAGGTCGTTGATATCTATGGTCGTACATCGTCTCAGCGCTCCAAAAGAATCATTATAGGCTTAGTTGCGACACCTACGAGCATTGATATCGCTTCGACACGCTTACTCGGCAAAAGCCGTTACACGTGTCGCAATCTATATCAACCCTATGCTCGAGTACTGTAACGTGCCTGGTGGGCATGTGGTCTCATTACTGGACAACTAGCAGAAGTTATAACATCTTAACAAACGCCACTGAAGTCCTCAGCGCTGCTTCAATGGCATAAAGTGAAAGTGTGAACGCCGCTGTTCATCAATTAGGTCGAGATGGTGGAACAGGCTTGTGGCTATGCCTGGCCGGAATGACGCTAGGCTAACAAATTCGGCCTGGTAAAGCCAAGCTCCGACTAGCTGCTAATCCTGCGCTGGTGAGGCGAGCAGTCTACAATTCGAGTGGCGCTAGGCAAGATGCAAGCTGACGCTCTCCGTAAGAACGTAAAGTCCCGTTGTAATCGTAAAGTAAGCTATTTATACACTTATTGTGACAATAGATAGGTGATGATTGACAACGTCATCGAGTGCTCAGACGCGAAGCTGACGCAACAAATGTGACATCATGTGGCCAAAACAATTGCAGCGAAGTACAAGCTAGCACTTTACGTGTTCGTAATGTCTGATGAAGTCCGAGCACCTAAGAATGTTAGCGGGGAGATTGTGAGGATGGCGATGCCACAAGTGCAAGCAGAGAAAGCTTGAAGAAATCCTTTTCGAATCGTTTCACTAAAAAAAAGTAAAAACAACCCAATGAGATTTGCACTTGCCGCCAAAACTTTCTCTGAGTTTCTGGACGCTTTGAACCGAATACATAACATTGATGTTGACCCAGATTTTGTTAAGGACCTTTCGCTTCTGTCCCATGTATTGGGATCCTGAGCTGGTCGGAATATAACTTTTTTTATAGAAGATCACTGTTAAGTCAGATGATTTTGGGCATCAATAAGAAGGCATTTAGGGGGTATTAGAAAAGCGGTACATCGTATAAGGATCACTGTTCATTCATTCATTTTTATGCTCGATAGTAAATTAAAGCAAATCTCCTCACGTATAATTACGCACTAAAGCTCACCTCATATTCAAAAATATGTGAGCCTAGGTATTAAACCTAAATCTAGCTATATTAGTCAGGCAAAAAAGAAAAAAATCACTAAACGTTTCTTTACGAAAAAGACTACGGCGTCCCCGGCATCTCCAAGGACTATACGCTAAATGTGAAGCTGTTGAGAATATCGGAGAGGCTACATATGAAGGAAGTGTTTTGAAGGATATTTTCGCGCTACTAGAAGCTACGGACTGACCAAGGGCAGACGGGGAAATGTAGCATGAGCTACACATCGCAGAAATACGGTGCTTTAAAGGAAGAATTTTTCAACTGGGATCAGATTGTTCACATTTAAAGGGACTGCCCGACTGAGAGCCGTTCCAGAAACCGTCTAAGCGGTGGTAATGTAGTTTTTGCTGTGAGCCAAGTACGATCAATTGATTGGCTGATCGACAGCGGTGCGATTTTCCCCGGAGTGACTTGGCCAATTACAAGCGTCCAAAAGTCAGTATCGAGGTAACGATCGCAGACGGTAGAAAGCTAAGTATTGAAAGAGCCAAAGCGACAAAGCTAGTCGGACGACGTATATTCATGATGAAAGTGCTACTTATTCCCGAACTTGACATACGTTTACTGTCGGTGGGAGCGCTTGCTGAACGTGGATTGAGTGTGAGCTTTTAGCGTGCCTAGTACATCATTTAAGACGAAAATTGTATTATAGCAACTAGGACAAAAAACGGTGAACCTTTTATGCTGAACTGTTAACTTAAAAAGGCCTGATTGGTGCAAAACACGGGAGGTTTTGTCCGTGGGATTAATGTATCTCGTATGGGATATCAAAGCGAGAAAGATTTGATGAAGGCTTTGTGTTCCACAGCATGCCTGCGTTTAAATGAGGTATCAAGATGGCTGCATGATGGGCAAGTGAACGATTGAAATACTTCCAAAAGGAAGACGTCACGCGTTGGAGCTAGCTTTCATGGACACGATGGGCCCCATGGAAGCGTTTTTAGAGGAAGGCACCGAGTACATTTTGACATTTGTGAATGGTCATTTAAGATATGTGGTGGCAAACGTTTTGGCAAGAAAGAGCGAAGTTGCCGACAAACCAAGATGTTCATATTTCGGTATGAATTTTTTTGGGGAGCTCGCTTCAAATTCTACAACTGAATAACGAGACGATTTTTTCAGCGAGTCGATCGCAAAGTTATGCCTGTGAAACGGCATCTTGCACCCTAACACAGTCCCCAACATAGCAAAGTGATAAGACGAATGAACTGCACATTTTAAAATACGCAGAGCATGCTACACTACAAGTACGTTCCAATGTGTTAGTAGACAGATGCGGTCATCACTGTAGTCTACCTAATCAACCGTTCATCAAACACAGTGCATCCGAACACAACCCCTTATGAAGTGGAAGCTAACAGGAAGCCTCAGATGGAGCATCCGTGAAAGGTTGGGCCTCACGGGTATGTACACACTAACCATCTAGAGAGGACGAAGCTCGATGCTTAAAGCTTTAAGTGCATTTTTTTGTTATGCCGATGGCTTTAAAGCACCGTGATTACAATTTGGATAGAAACAATGCATCAATTTCAGGATCGATGAAGTTGGATGAGCGCGAGGGAGTTGGCATCTAAAGAGTGGGCCAATCAGATTAAACAGTGATGCGCGTGGCCAGAAACAACGTTGAAGGCGCAGTATTAGCTTTTTAGGTCAGTAATGCGACGAGTCAATTGAATGTGAAGAAGAAGAAGAAGGCGTAAAGGCGCTCTAACAACTGGCCTCGGTGTACTCTGACCTGACTAAGTACAGAGCTCCACCGCAAATGTACTGGAAGATAAATTAGTAAGCCGAGCTCTTGCTAGAACGTTTCAATAAGACCAGTTGGTATTTCAACTTCGAATTAACCGCTCAAAGCCTCTAGATCTATGTTAGTTTTGGAGAATGAATCAGATACCGATTTTTTTAAGAAAGCAACTCTACGCATCCTCAAAGCGTGCGAGGATTGACGAGAGCAGTCTTGTCGTCAAAACTGTTTTCGCTATCGCCGTAAATATTGGTGAAGAAGCGAACTTGGCAACCACATACGCGCAAGCAATGACTAATGACGAGGCAAAACAGCGGCGCGAAGGACGCCAAATTCTAATCCTGTCAGCATAACAGAACATGGGCACTTGTTACACGAGTGTCTATCAGACGAACGATAAATACCACTGCGCATTTGCTAGGAACGCGACAAGATAGACAAAGTGATATGCTTCGGGGTGCGATTAGTGGCTAAGCAAACCAAGCAGAAGTTCGGCGTGGATTTACTCAAACCTTATTCTCGCGAGTTGATATGATTTCAATTTGAGCTGTAGTTGCAGTGTGTGCGGTATCTGGCTACAAAATGGAGCAGCTGTACGTCGACAGTGCCTTCATCAACCGTGCGCTATCGAATCGTGCTTACTCGGAGGTTTTGATTTGCGTTAAGGGAGCTTCACGGATCAGCCGACTATAAACTCAGGCAGGCTGCAAGTGCTTAGAACAAGACGATTGACCATGTCTTCAAAAAGACAAGTTGTCGAGCGAATGCGTGTACGCGAAGAAGTCAAAAAGAGATTTTGCGTACGTACGCCTGTATACCGATGATATAACGATAACAGCCAAGATAAGTGGTGAAAACCTGGAAGTCAAGAGTCTATCTACTGTATATTGCAACGTGCATTCGTCCGAACATTGTGTATGTTAACACACAGCTGCCTTGGCTTCTCACAATTCCGGATTGCAATATTGAGATATTGCGATTCGGGTATTGTGCTACCTAAAGTCTACTCGTCATCACGGGATCGTCTACCAAGGTTGAACTGGAAAGGGGATGGTCGAAGCGTTTTCGGATACAGACTAGGGCAACGATACTGACGACAATCATAGATCTTTTAATCAATATGGGTAATGTTTTGGTCCAAGTATCAGAGAACCGTCGCTTTGAGCTCCGCTGGGGCAGAGTGCATGGCCCTCAGCTTAGACAACTGAGAAAACTTAGGTTGCGCGCAATATGGACATGGGTCACGAACAAGTCATGTTAATGAGCAAAAGCCGAAGCGAATGCCTCTAGGTTTCTAGTCTGCTATCTCTAAGTCTGTCCTTCCAATAGCTTTTAAATCTTTTCTGCTTTATCTAGACGAATCAATTAGAACCTTTACACCCGCAATCAACGCCCGTAACTATGACACTAATCGTAACCATTACAGGAATCCTTGTGGCGTCATCAGTTTTCTAGACAAATTCAACAGTGTCATTCTACACTACCACGCACCGCAAACGCTTAACATGGTCATGTATACGATTGACCTTGATACCTTTTGCTTCTCGTAAAAGCTCAATCATCTAAGTCGGCAAGTTGACGCGTAGTGTTGATGAATGCAACCTTCAAGAGTCGACGGTTGGAGTGGTGCCTAACGTCTTCATATTTGTAGCACGCGTTGCTCCTTTAAACTATAGCTCCTTGATCGTCTTACCGAATTTATATATTTGTAAGGTAGTATGTTCATTCACCTCATCCATACTCTCCTTCGACTTCCTTGGCTCAATTTCGGATTGTTTCCGAGCTAATCTCCTTTTGATCTCATCTAATACTTCTTTTGCAACTAAACGCACAGCAATATCAATTGTCGCTCGTTATTATACTTTTCTCGCTGGTGGGGCACCGCAAAAACGTCTTCTTTAAATCGAAACCATTTTACCTTTCCAATTGTACTGACTTCTTCATCGTTAAACAGCTTCAATCTTCCCACCTTAATTACTAAATTAGGCGGAAATAGATCAGACGCTCCAAATCCTGCTGTGCAGTTCAGATGTTTTATTTCGTCACGCCATGCGCCACTGGCGAGGCCAATCGATTGTAATTTGTCTTTGTTTATTTCCCCAGTTTCCAGCATATATATATTTGAATAAAAGCACACATTTGCTTAGTGAATCTCGAAAAAACTGCAACGTCTAGTAGCTGCACCAAATATGCTGATTTTGGCGGCAAGTAAACCAGCAAAATCCCATATTCTGGAGATTTTGAAATGATTCCGATTGATATCTGGAGACAATAACCATCAGATACTAAAATAAAGCTCTTTTTACTCTTTATGGTTAATGGTATTCATTCGTGAAATTGATCAATCCATCTATGACATTTGTTCTTGTTAATGAAATCACTCTCTGGTGTCGTCACGTTTGCCGCTTCAACAACACATTTATCCAACACACTACGAGCAACACTTTTGTCAGGCAGACTAGACGTTGGTGATATAACGTGTCCAGAGGCCGAACATGCTGCGATCAACGATAGGGAAAAAGTTGATGTGACGCTTTTTGTCCACACATTCTTGCTGCCTTTGACTGCAAAATCTTTCTACTTTCTTTTGAGTTTCTAACTGGTTTCATGCATATTACTTACTTGGTCTGCTTCCAAATCATTCGTTATAGTCAGACGCTTCGTTGCGAATTTGGTTGACTACTTAAGCCCCTTGGACAGCTAAAATTTGACTATGGCAACCAATGAATTTCCTGTACCATTCATTACAGAGCACACGAAGCGATCTAGAGTTCCTGTTCGTAGCTTGATTACTTTCATTTGCTTTTAGAAGCATTCGCGATCAGGAAGCAGATAAATCCACACTTTACAATTCAATAATTAAATCCACAATGTCAACCTCACATTCCTGATCATGGTAGCGGCCACTCATTTGACAGTGGTAGAGCAGAATTGAGTTTTTGTTTGTTATTAACTACTTGTTTGATGGTCTACGTTATTTTAACAAAATGAATCCCTGCTGAGAAACGTGCTGGCAAATGCAAGCAAGAATACGCAATTGTTAGGATCTGACAATTTGTTTTGAAAATACTTTTTTCCAAATTTGTGTTAAATTAATGGTTGATTTTTTCATATATGCCGTGTCGCCGAAAAGACGCATTAAGGTCTTGCGTTTTCTCACCAAGTAACAGCATGTCGTGCAGAGGAAGACCTCTCTTTTCCTCTGTTCCTGCTTCATATAGACCAAAGATGAACGTTGATGCAGTTTCACTTTCAGGAGTATTTCTAAGGTGCTCTTTTTTGCAATGCAAACCGCAACAGGCATAGATAGTTATGAGCAATTTCAAATGAAGCCTACTTTTTTGTGTCTACAAACCACACGGTTCACCCACCGCCTCATTTTGATCAAAAAGCTGCTACCCGCACGCATGTAGATTTAGGTTTCAAATTGTCCATCTGACATTTCGCCTAGACTCTCTCACGCTGCCATCAATTTTCAGTTTGCAGCTTCGATGGCATCGTTTGCTTTGGCTTTTCCAATGCACAGAATTGCACTTTGCTGCACTGACTTCAAAGTACTATAAGATTTTAGCATCGGGAACGTTCGTCCAGTGGTCTAGCATGTGTTCATTGGAAAGCTTGTGCGAAGCTGCGAAGCGACTGGGGGGCATCTTTTGGAGATGGCACGGCAGATATGCTGGGCTCATTGCTCCCCACGTGGAGAGGGACACATAGGATCACTCGAGGCAATGATTTACCAACCACGCTTCTTTGTGAATCTAAAATGCTGTCTCAATCGCTTGAAGTGTTGAAGAAACTTATTGTACGAGTACGGAGCTTAAGATATATGAGAAATAAAATGCAAATTTTGCACCATTGGCAATGACAGTCACCACTTACTAAGTCGAGATGAGTGAGATGAAGACGACTCAGTCGTACGATATTATTGCTTCTTACGAATTAAAAGGCATGATTTTGTACTTGCTGTGCATGGAGAATATCATTCGCGTCGTATGAAATTGGTACTAACAGCTTCCAAGAGGCTTGATGTAGACTAAACTATTGTAGTGGCCTGATGATCGAGTATCGAGCTTAGGAACGTCCAGATGTGCTGCAAGGCCGTCATTAGTCTAATTTGAAATCTTGACACATACGACGGTTGTGAAAAAGGGTACGAAGGTTGATTTCGGCTAATCGCACGAATCTCCAGGCTCAGGACATTAATGACATCCACAACTGGAGACAGCAAATACGTGAAAGGTCCATTCCGAGAGTACCGTTCATCTCGAAATGGACCTTTCACGAACGCAAACTATCCACCCGGTACGTATGGTATGCTGACACGATGCGCTATATGAAGGTAGCATTTCATGCCTTGTTAAAAGAACAATGACGTCGCCCCAAAATTTTATTATTACCTTATCACACACTGAATGCTTTACGCCAATTGGGGCGCCTGGAAGCTTTTGGCCTTATTTTTATTCCTTACCGAGACGCACAATGGTGTCCCTGGTCGACTTCGCGCTTTATAACGTCTAATCGCAACAATCACACTACACTGTCTTTTGTGTCTTTCAAAGTCTTTAGTGACTCGGTTGATAAAACATTATTGTGAGAGTCAGCGAACAGACAGCCGCAAAAGCTTTGAGGCGACAATATTCAACCTATTAGTTTAGAATATTCATTCCGGTTCGATTGATCACACACAATAACATTGCGCAAAATCAATTTGGACCTGTGTGTAATCTCGACGCTGGTTCCTGCTTACTGCGTGGACGTGAAGCATTCCATCATTTGCATCACACGTCAACAAAGTCTGCAAACTCGCCAAGATCATCGATGCGTTCATCTACGATCTTATTCGGGCTCGGAGCAGCCATGCTCGCAGTCAATGGATTTTCGACGGCTCTCGTCAGCGACGGGAGTAACAAGGACACGCAGGAGCACGAAAATGAGGAAGAGAGACTTAGACTGTTCGCTAGGTTCCGTGCACCGAGTGCAGAGAAGGCCAAGGCGCTTTTACTAAAAGAAGTGGACAGGTCACTCGACAGATCAGCAACTTTTGCGTTAAGGAGCAACATTAATGGTCCGAACAGGTATTCAGCATTCCGAATGATAAAGGGAAAGGGAAAGACTTTGGAACAGGCATACAAATTTATGGACGAAAATGGCGCACCGTTAAAAAATAGTGTGAAAAAATCCATCGAGAAAGACTTCCGTGCTACCACCATGAGAGGGTATGTTGGTATTTAAACCCGTACTGGCTCTATAGTTTTGGCGCCTAGACAAGCGTGAGCATGACCTGAGTATTAGTTATGTGTGAGCTTTGATATACTGGTAGCAGTCCGTAATATTCCATGCTTTGTGATTTTGTTCCCGCTTAGTCTTTCGTCGCCGTCTCACCTCTTGCTACGATTTCTTCAGCCCCACGAGAAGCCCTCGAATTAACTTACCATTCTAGCGAGCATTTGACTGCAATGCGAACGGTCTGAGTCTCAATTGACATTTTGGCTGGCTGGATGAGAGCAGCACAGTGACCTCTACCAAACTAAGAAAAAGAGGGCGCGCAAACGATGAGGTACCAGGTGTGTGCATGATTTTGTATTCTCTCACTGCGAGAATGTCATACTTCAGCATTAGTGGTTTATGTCGAACCTTTTTGGGTGCATGTGTCCCCCCCTCCCAAAAGTGTTCTCATTGTCTATGGCAATGAAAACGATTAAAAAGTTACCAAATGGCTATGCGGATCAGGCTCTGCTTTTAATGTCGCTTACCTCTTATTAAATGACGTGGAGTTGTTGCTACTCTATACTAGAGCCAAAGGTTGATGGAATCAAACGCTCCACTAGTATTATATCACTAATGTTTTATCAGCAATCCATAAGAAAGAGGGTAAGGATAATGAGTGGAAAGAAGTGCACTTGAATCGCGGACGCTTCAGAGAATGGTCTTCATCGTCCATCTCGCCTTTTCTCATGTTCTCGCAAACGACGACTATCCACAAACCACACGCTTCTTTCACTAATCAAAAAGCAAATACAGAGCACACAGAGATCGACACAAAATCTTGTTTGTCCGACCCCTGAAGTCATGCGTGAGGCACTCGCCAAGTCCACCACGTCGTAGACGCGGCTGGGCAAGTTTGTCAAACCAAGTTTCAGACACAAGCTGAAAGTAATAGCTGCCAACGTCAAGCAGCGAGCTCTCTTACGCTGCTATCAAATTTATAGCATGCGGCTTCGAGGACGTCCTTTGCTTTGGCTTTGTTTAAAAAGACGAGAAGCGTGATTCGCTGCGCGTAATGCCGCACTGACCTTAATATCTCATAAACTATCAGCATCGAGAGCTTACGTCCAGTAGTCGAAGCTATGTTCCTTTGGAAGGAGCTTCGATGAGGCATAAAGCATACCTTGCAGATGGCATTGTCTTTTCTATAGTACATTTGACAGCCATTGCGTGGCATCGATCGTATAGAATCATCCTCATACTTTAAAAGAGCACGATGAAACTTTAATGAGCATATTGACTTATGGGTTCGAACTTCTCGTCATCTTCGATCGATGCTTTAAGGTTGGCATAGTACCGCACAAACTCGTTTAAATTTAATCTCACTATCCATTAAACCACCTCCGAGAACCTAAGGAACACTTTTTCCACGATCTCACGGTCTTGCAGCACTCGTTAGCTTGATACTCGATCCTCGTGTCACAACAATACTTTCATCTGCATTAAGCATCTTGAAAGCAGCAAGAATCGATTGTGCGCGACGCTCGTTTACATTTACACGCACAGCAATGAGTCGCGTAAATACTTCTCAGCGAATGCAACTCCACTTTCCATCCCTAAAGAAGCGTAGATGGCACCTGTTGCCGCGAATAATCTCATAGTGCTCCTTCACGAGCACTCTAAGGACTTGGGCACAGGAATCGAAAATACCAAAGCTATTTGCGCGAATCTTTAAGCCGATAAAATGATTTTCACGAGGGGGTGAAGAGCGATGCGAACAAACGCGCAAGTGCGCAAGTCTAACCGTGTCAAAGTGCCTCGATTTGTACACTAAAAAAACTAGCTGTTTCAACTGCTGAGTTGATCATTTCGCCTTCGCCAATAAGACATTAGATATCCGTTCGGGCCTCCCCGGTGACCGTGGTCAAGGTGGTCAAAGGGTCATTGCAAGACTGCAAGAAGGTTCCAAACAAAAGGCACGATGGTAAGTTGTTGCTCTATCAGGTAGTTTCAGTGGTTTACAACATGCGCGAGCATTTGATAGCACGAGCACTAGACAGCACGCCCTCTTGCTAATACGGTCGAGGAGATCTTGGGCTCGACTTTCCGCTTGCAAATTTAAAAGGGGAGAGCGACTGCAAGTAATTCTTGTGTGTACCTTGCATTAGTTATGTGATCACATCGCTGGTGTGAGTTCTAGATCGTGCGATGTAAGAAAACATGCGCATCAGTTGCTATAAGTACGGCACCTACACCAGCCGCAGCGTTCAGAATGCTAATGTCACCAGCAACCTTTAAGTGGCCATTATTTGGTCAACGAGCTCATTGGTACGATTTGCGGCAACGAAAGCTCAAGCGCTATGAATATAAGCGTGATCAGGATTAAAAACATCAAGTAGGTCGAAGTCCAAATTGAAAATCTATTTAAGCTTAGTGCCTCACAAAAGATTATTACTTGGGTAAAACTTGTCTACGCTACAGCGATGGAAAGACTAGCTCAAGTATATTTTTCAATCTATCGTCGATCTCAGAATGCCCCCATGCAAAAGATTTACTAGAACACTTGTCCAATTTCTTGCGCTGTATTCGTTTAAGAGAAGGTAGCAATTTATGCCTTTTCAAACGAGTATTTTTTAGCAATCCCTTCAATAAAGTCAAATGATGTTCAAAAAGCGTAGCAAGCGCCATATTTGAGTTTCTTGGCCTTGCGCAGACGCACTCACAATCTCGTTTGTGCAGTCTGTTGTGACATTGGTGTGAATATCAGCTACTAGACCAATCACATGAGGGTATGCCCTCTGTAAAAACTCAATTGCGCAAAAACAATCCCTACATGGATGTCGAATAGACGCTGATTCCTGCCAAGCACCGCGTGAATATGTCATTCCAGCAATTGCATCAAACATTGTCAGACTCTGCCCATTTGTTAAAACTACACCGCTGAATGTATGTTAAACAGGCGGATGGCGTCACAGTATTTACAAGTAGCAATTACATATGGTAGCCGTTCATTGGTCTATAGAAATATATTCACTTTGGTTTTTGCCATCTTCTCAACAAGTTAACAGCCGCAAACAACAGCCTCGCTTCACCACACCTTCACCGCCATGACTACCAAGCGCACCGAAGTCCTCCTAGGAGATGATAACTACTACCATTGGTAGTTCAAATGAGGATGGTCCTCGCAAGAAAAAGGCTTCTGGGGCACATTATGGGCGCGAAGGCCGAGAACAAAATAACGGAGACGTGGCTCGTGAATGACGCCAAGGCATTGGGTATAATTGCCCAGGGCGTCAAGATTCAACACCAGACTAAGATTCGGTCTGCTACTCGTGCCTTGGAGGCATGGGGAACGCTTCGCGACTTCTACAATCGTTCCACCCTACACGATCGTGTCACGATGACACGGCGCCTTCATGAGTTCGAGATGGAGAGTGGCACTCGCATGGTGGAACTTCTGGACGGGTTCGATGAGCTGGTCGTGGGACTCCAGATGATGGGAGAGCTGGTGGATGAATTAAGAAAGGTAGTGGTGCTTATGAGCAGCTTGCCAGCGGAATATGAGATAATATCTTCTATTGTGGAGAACGCCAAGGACATCACTTTGATCGAAGTCAAGGAGAAGCTGTTGAAGGAGTCAGACAGACTACAGAAGAAGGAAGCAAGTGAGAAAGCGTTTCGAGCCACAGACAATGATGGACGGAACAAGGGTAGACGAAGAAGTGGCCGCAAGAGTAAGGCGCCACGCAAGGGCGGCGGTTTTCGGGGAAAATGCTTCAATTGTGACCAGACAGGTCATATGAAACGGGACTGCCCAGCTGCTGAGAGCCGTTACAGAAACCGTTCTAGCGGTAATGATGCAGAGTTTGCTGTGGGGGATGAAAAACCAGTAAGCTGGCTGATCGACAGTGGTGCGACGTCACACATGACCCCTCACCGAAGTGACTTGATCGACTTCAAGCAA